>JAPSES010074700.1:0-10253 GCA_029822895.1 Maxillicosta whitleyi
GTAATATGTATTTTAATGCTTTCAGTTCTGTTACAGACACTCCCAAAAACTCTGGCTATAGAACTGATAAGTGAAACATTTAGATTTTCAAAGCAATCACACATTTTCTATCCCATTTGTATCCTAATACTTGTACATATTACTGTAGTTTAATAAATGCATGAATGTTTGATTATTGTTTTCATCATGTCTGAGGTATATGTGATATATATATATATATATATATATATATATATAAAGGAGCATTGTGATACTACTGTATGTTTTTGTATGTTTTCCTATGTATACTATTGATGCTCAATAAAAAAAAATAAAAAAAATCTTGATTCTCTTTACCCTGTTGCCAGCTCCATGCACATTCCAGGAGACAAACTTCATTGTGCTCATGACGTGACTGGTGTTAGTGCAATAAGATGACAGCAGATCTATTTTAATCCCACATGCATTGTGTGTGTACGCTGTAATGTGAATCTTCCTCTGTTCTAACTCATATATACATATAATGTGAGGTGGTCATTATTCAGGGAAATGTGAGGGAAAGGAAACGTGAAAAGAAAAGGCAACGAGAGGGAAAGGGATGCAGACAATAAAAAAGAAGAAGAAAACACACATCACCACTGTGCACATGTGAGGTGAGGTACAGATTTTTTTTTTTTTTTTAAATGTTTGTATATTTGCAACCACATTGGTGACCAGTAACACCAGTCTATTGCTTGTAACTCAGTCAAACACTGCATCCATGTCCTTGAAAAGACAGAGTGACAGAAGTCATCAGCATAAATGATCAAACTGGATTTTTGGGACACAAGAGGAATATCATTTGTAAACATAGAAAATAAAAGTGGTCCCAAACAAGTGTCTTGCGGCACCCCACATATTACACTTTTGTTGTTAGACAGCGTACCGTTTAGATATACATGTTGAGTTCTGTCAAATAAATAGCTCTTAAGCCATGAGACAGTTATAGAACCAAATCCATAACATCTCAATTTATCACTCAACAACTTATGGTCTATAAGGTAAAAAGCAGGGGTAAAATCTAATAAAATTGCATTCTATAGCAAATTATTATCAATTCCCACTACACAATCATCAATCATTTTAACTAATTCACAAACAGACAGGTAGATGTACTTTATTTATCCCAAACTGGGAAATTACAGTGTAGCAGCAGCGTGGCATACATTCAATAACAATATAATATCCCAGCAAACATTAGTAAAGTGAAACACTATCAATTAGAAGTATAAAAAGGTCTGTGTAGAATCTGGATAATAATTGGAATGGGCTGAAATAGAACTGTAAAGTTTAAGTTTATGGCATATAAGTTATAAGTTTATTACTTTATGCAACTTAACTTAATGAACCAGAACATAAACTATAACTCTCTCTATATATAATTATATTTTGGACATCACATAAACCTCAATGACTGAATGGAGGCTTTGACAAGTCCAACATAGGACCAGGACAAGGACCAGGAACCACTGACCTCTGACTTTGATGCAGGAGAGTAAACCTGGTAGTTTTTAATGGACAGTTGAGGAAAGGGAGAAGACTAAAAAAGATGAAACAAAAGAAAATTTTAAAGCTCAACACAGTCAAACAAAAGGTCCATTGGCTATACAAACTGCTGGAATCATTTTTTTTTTTTTTTAGACCAACTTAAATGAAAAATGGAAAACACATCTACCACATCATGTATCAATATTCTGCTCTCAGGACCTTGAAAGAAAGTATAAAAGGAGAGGAGATTGTCTTGATTTTGCAGAAAGCTATAAATGTAAATATGCGAATGAAATGCATCCATTTTAGTGATTCCCACCAACAGGCCACTGTCTTTACAAATGTGGTTGACATTAAACTGAGGGGGATCTCTGTGTTCCATTAGCTCATCAATGCACCGTGACCCATCGGCCATCTGGGCTCATCTCAATAGTCCTACCCAACCTCAAAAGACTGAACTTAGTAACAACCACACAGTATGCCATTGGTGATGGGACAACCACATGCAATAGTTCCAAGAAAACTTTATTTTTCTTGAGAAAAATTCACTTTGAGATTGGATTCAAAAGTATCACATGGAACCTTCTGAAGGCAGGGCATGGAAAAGACCTGATGGCTGATGAGATTGGTGCAGGTGTGCAATGACAGGCTAACTCAATAGCAGCCAAGGGTTATTGTTAGGGTTAGGGTCTGGGTAGGATTAGGGTCAGAGTTAGGGTCAGAGTCAGGTTAGAGGTTAGGTTTAGGGTTAGTTTTTTTTTTTATTATTATTTTTTTATTGAACCAAATTGAAATAAAACAAGTATTTTATTATTATTATTAGTATAGTATTCAATAATTATAGATCATGAAATTAAAAAAAAAACAAAAAACTAAGGAGAGTGTACCCAATATAAACAATAATAATAAAATAAAAGTGACGACATTTTGATCCTCTCTGGGTCTTCTTCAGGTCAAAGGTCATCTCCTTGATGTGTGTGTGTGTGTGTGTGTGTGTGTGCGTGCGCGTGCGCACGTCTCCTCCCCCTCCCGATTTTCAAACTTTAGATCCAATCACTGTCCTTTTTTCATTTTGTTATTATGTTGTTTACTTTGTGTCAAGATTAATAAAAGTGACCATTGTTCAGCAATATTCTGTGTCACAACACTTGATGTCTTTTCCACCACAACACATATTTTATAATAATAATAATAATAACAACAACAACAACAATAGTCACACTAACAATGTTTATGTCACAACGGGTACAAGGGACATGAACCCAAATAAATGCAGAGTAAGGAGGGAAACAGTGGATTTAAAGCAACACAGTTTATTAAAATGAACAGGCAGAGGTACCAACTGGGGCAGGCAGAGACGGAGGTCAGAATTTAACAGTCCAAAAATCCAAAATACAGGATTACACAAGCTGAGGCACCAGTAGGGAGCAGGCTGAGATAGAAGTCCAAAATCCAAAAGTGGCTAAAAAGGCAGAGGTCAAAAATACAGGCTAACATTCCAGCTAAGTACAGACTAAGATACTGACGAAGAGACCGCAACTGACGTGAACTGACGAGACGAACCAGCAATGAGACACTGACAAGACAGGGATAATATACACTGGGGCATGGGGAGAAAACAAGACACAGATGTGAAACAATTAGGGCGGGGTCAGGCAAAGCACTGGTGGGAAAGATGGGGAACAGGAAGTACAGTGAACAAACAACACACAGGTGGGAAACTACAAAATAAAACAGGAAGAGACGAGACAAAGACTAAAGACTGGGGGCAGACGTGACAGTTTAGGGTAGGGGTTTAGTTCAGGGGCCACATTCAGCCAAATCTGATCTGAAGTGGCTCAGACCACCAATATTAATATGATAATATATAAGTAATATCAACTCCAAACTTTTCTCTGTTTTAGAGTGAAAAAAAGTAAAATTACGTCATTACGTTTACATATACAAACTATGCTCTAAAACAGTGTGAATAATATGGACAAACTGAAAAAGTAAGTTTAATTTTAACAATATTAGTTTATCAGCTTCAGTTTATCATTTTAATATGTACTTTATAACTTACAGATCACAGTGGATCTACAAGTACATAAAACATTTAATAATAGATAAAAAAATATATATTGTTAAAACTGCACTTAAGATATTTCAGGTTGTTCATATTTCCTCACATTATTCACATATTTTGCAAAATTGTACTTGTTTTTGTGTAAATACATGAAAATGTTTACAGAGTTGTGAGTATTTATTAGATATCATGGTAGTATTTTACCGATTTGACCCAGTTGAAATTTAATTGGTCTGTATCTGAACCCTGACCTAAAATGATTGTTAATATCTTAGTTTAATTTTTTCACAAAGTCATCACAAGGGCCAGACTGGACCCTTTGGTGGGCCAGTTTGACACCACTGGTTTAGGGGTTTTCAGAATGATGCATGACTGCAAGACTTCAGTAAAACAATCTGAAGGATTTGTCCTTTAAAGCAACAGTAAATTATTATCTTTAAAATAGTTCAAATAAACACAAGCATACATTTGGGTACATTTCTGTGAAATTTCATTAAATGTTTCAAAACATGAATTATAATTTTGTCTGTGATTTGATGGAAATGATACTTTCCTCTAAATGCTAAAATGACAATAATTATAGCCTGTAGTATTTAAATGATTTCATTGCAACCACTATTTCAATGTGTTTATATACATTATAGAGAAGTAAAAACATATCAAAATATTTCTAGAGGTCAGGACAACAGAGGAGAGAGGACAGGAGGACATGAGGACACAGGACAGAGGGTAGGGACGGGAGAACAGACAGGAGATACTAACCTAATGCATGACCCTAACTCTATGAATGACCCTGACTCAATGAATGGCCCTATCCTTATGGGTGATTGTTACCCAATGAATGACCCTAACCCAATCAACTGCTCTAACCCTAATCTAATGAATGACTATTTCAGGGCCTAAAGCTATGTTTAAAATGAGAATTTTTATGATTAGTACCTCAATATAATTTCTGTATATTAAAACATGTTGATTCAGCTGTAATACCATCAGTGACCACTGTAAATAGAGCAGGTCACAGGGAGGGGAAGGCAGGCAGAGAAAGTACATGTTTAATGTAAATGTTTAATATAAAAAATAAAGTCCTGTATAAATTCAGAAATCAGAATAAGACATTCCATCACTGATACAAGACACAAACCTTAGTGAAATGATGTGAGTTGTTGTGATTTCCGGATCAGGCAGTTCAACAACAGTAAAGTAGGTTTATTTTGCAGGTCTGTGGCGGATGTGCCGCGCGTGTCCGTGGACGGGGGTTTGGCGTCGAACTAAAGGCGCCACGTCGGCAGAAGCAGCTGCAGAAGCAGGTCCTGCGTGGATCTGCGTGGATCTGACGGAACAGAACCGAGTCCCCCCAGATACGGATCCACGGACTCACGTGGGGAACCAGTGGCATAATGGTGAAGGTAAGAGTCGTCACAACAACATGGCAGGAATGATGAACCATCCACATGATCTGGAAATAAGTATTAACATAAAGGATCACTGTATTGACTGTCATTAAACACACTTTACATGGGTTTTGGGTCATTTCAGTTTCATCTGCAGACGTTTGAACTTCTGCCTTCACAGGAGCAGCTGCTGATTGGGAAATAATTGTAATTCTTATTTTTTGTTTTGTTTTGTTTTTGGTCACTTTTCTCCTTAATCGTTTTGCTGGATGGAGAGTTCTTTTCCACAACCGCAGGATTTAGCATAGAATATCGTTAATATCGTCTTTATTGTCATTCATCATCTGATAGTAACAGTTCAGAGTATGTCTAGCGTGTGATTAATGTTTGTTTAGCTCAAACAGTAATTGTCCAATGGAAGTAATGAACTGACTGTTTAGTGAAAACCAGATGGGATCTTTATTTGTTTATTTATTTATTACTTTGTTTGTTTGTTTGACTGACTGACTGATTTCTTTCTTTCTTTTTATCCAGGTGATGAATGTAATTAGTACATTAGCCTTCATCTGTTTTTTTTTTTTTTCTTTTTTTTTTTCCAGAATGTGAACAGCAAGAATGCCGAGCCCCTGATGGGCGCTGTGGCATCCTCAGAACAAGTCCAACCCTTGAGTCTGTCAGCTGAGGGTAAGCCTTTGTCACTTGGGAACATGCTGCAATCTCTGCTCGCATGTTACATGCTGCTATTTCAGAACCACTAGCTTTGTCTGGGGAGTATGTAAGAGTTGTATTAGGTTACAGAAAACATCTGTAAATGAGAGTAAACCTTGACACAGGTAACAAAGTACATCTGTGAATGAGAATAAACCCACACACAGATAACAGAAAACACCTGTAAATGAGTATAAACCCCCACACAGGTGATAAGTCAGAGTACACCTCTCCATCAGCTCAAAGCTAAAGGATGTCAACAGGAAATCTGGTTCAGAAGGTGTTTTATAACCACATCCTCCACTACAAGGATATGATCTCTACTGCCAAATCACTGTACTTTGCCAATTAAATCACTTCAAGTGGTAGGAACACTACAGGTTCTTTTCATTTTAGTTAAACAAATCACTGCAAGCCTTTCCCTGACTCTTCCTTCTCACTTCCACTCAACTTAATACTGTAATGCAATTAGGAAATTCTTCAATGCAAAGACTGACAATGTTCACCAGCAGCTAGCCCGCAGCACACACACCTCCCCTCTCCTTCCCTTTCTTTCCCTCTCCCACCTGTACTTGTCTCTCCTCTACACTTTCTAGATTCAAACTTCCCTCTGGTTCTGAGGTTCTGACCTCATCAGGAAAGTCAAGCCTTGTTAAAGCCTCCATAAATTCCCTCACCCCTCTAATAACTGCCTTTTTTCATTCCATTCATTGTTCAAGACCTCTGGTCTTGTCCCTTCATCTCTCAAATCAGCTTCAGTCATCCCTATACTCCAGAAACCTGGTGCAGACTAAAACAACTTCAATAACCATTGTCCTATTTTCCGTTTTCCTTTTCTTTGTAAAGTTCTTGAAAAAAACAGTTGTATCTTAGGTCCATGCCCATCTCTCTGACAATAACCTTTATGAACCATTTCAATGTGGTTTTTGCCCACTACACAGCACAGAAACAGCTCTGTTAAAGATCACGAATAACCTCCTATCGCTGCTGACTCTTCTTTAAGTCCTCATTGTCCTTGATTTCATTGGAGCATTTTACACAATCTCCCACTCCATTCTCATCTATAGACTAGCTTCCATTGGTATCTCAGACACACCTCTCAAGCGGTTTGGCCACAGTTCAGTTCATTCAGTTAAAAGCATTTACATCCCACTCATGCCCCCCTTTTAGTTATCATTTATCTCATTCCCCTTGGTCAGATATTTCACAAGTATAATATTCATTTCCCTTGCTATGCAAATGAAACCCTGTCCACCAAACCAAATTCCAGTATTCCACCAACATACCTTTCTGACTGTCTCGAGGAAATCAGAACCTGGTTCTCCATCAATTTCCTCAAACTTAACAGTGATAAAACTGAAATTCTTCTCATTGTCACTAAATCCACCCATAACCTACAATGGTATGATAAGTTTTGAGCACCTCTGATCATTTTCCTTTACAAAGCAATTTCAGTTAAATACATCATGTAGCAGAGAAACAAAGTGATGTTTGAGAAGTGAAATGAAACTTATAGGATTAACAGAAAGTGTGCAATAATTACTTAAACAAAAGTAGGCAGGTGCATAAATTGGGCACCATTGTTGTTTTATTGATTTGAGTACCTTTAGCACTAATTATTGGAACACAAAATTTGTTTGATAAGCTCATTGACCTTTGACCTACATACACAGGTCAAGCCAATCATGAGAAAGGGTATTTCAGGTGACCGGCTACAAGTTGTTCTCCTTTTTGCATCTTCTCTGAAGAGTGGCATCATGGGAGCCTTAAGACAACTTTCAAATGACCTGAAAACAAAGATTGTTCAACATCATGGTTTAGGAGAAGGATACAAAAAACTAGCTCAGAGATTTAAGCTGTCAGTTTTCACTGTGAGGAACATAGTGGGGAAATGGAAGACCACAGGCACAGTTGTAGTTAAGGTCCAGAGTGGCAGGCCAAGGAAAATCTGTGATAAGCAGAGGCGAAGGATGGTGAGAACAGTCAAACTCAACCCACAGACCCGCTCCAAAGACCTACAACATGATCTTGCTGCAGATGGTGTCATTGTGCATCGTTCAACTATTCCAACTCACTTTGCACAAGGAGATGCTGTATGGGAGAGTAATGTGGCGGAAGCCTTTTCTATGCACAAGCCACAAGTAGAGTGGCTTGAGCTATGCTAAAGCACATTTGGACAAGCCAGCTTCATTTTGGAATAAGGTGCTTTGGACTGATGAGTGTAAAATGGAGTTAATTGGCATACCAAGATGAACACTTGCTACCCACAGTAAAATTTGGTGGTGGCTCCATCATGCTATAGTGCTGTGTGGTCAGTGCAGGTACTGGCAATCTTGTTAAAGTTGAAGGTCGCATGCATTCCAGTCAGTATCAGCAGATTCTTGCCAACAAAGTTCAAGAATCAGTGACAAAGTTGAAGTTGCACTGGGGGCATGACAAAGACCCTAAACACTGCTGAAACTCTACTACGGTGAATGCAGAGGAACAACTACAACATTCTGGAATGGCTATCTCCGTCCCCAGACCTGAGTATTATTGAAAATCTGTGGTGTGATTTATAGCAGGCTGTCTGTTCCCGGAAACCATCAAACCGGACTAAACTGGAGATGTTTAGTAAAGAAGAATGGTCAAAAATACCTTCAACGAGAATCCAGACCCTCATTGGAAGCTGTAGGAAACGTTTAGAGGCTGTTAATTCTGCAAAAGGAGGATCTTGTTTAAGTAATTCTTGCACACTTTGTTTTAATCCCATAAACTTCATTATCACTTCTTAAACATCACTGTGTTTGTCTGCTATGTGATGTATTTAACTGAAATTGCTGATCCGAACAGCCAATGATTTATAAAGGAAATCTTGAAAATGATCAGGGGTGCCCAAACTTTTTCATACCACTGTAAAATAAACTACTTCTCCATTCAGATTGTCAATTCCCTTGCTTCCTGCTCCCCCCAGGTTAAAAGTCCGGGTGTCATCCTCGACAACACTCTCTCATTCCAACATCATATTAACAATATCACCTGTTTATTTTATTTCCACCTGCAGAATATCACCTACCTCTGTCCATCCCTCTCAGCCATCAATACTGCAGTTGAGGTCCACACCCTAGTCACATTCCACGTAGACGAGTGCAGCTTCCTCTTATTTGGTTTACCAGACAAATCCATCTAGAAATTGCAACTGGTTGAAAGCTCTGCTGCTCATATCATCACCCGGGGGGGTCCTGGTGATGATATGAGCAGCAGAGCTTTCAACCAGTGTCTCCATGAGTTACATAACACCTGTCCTGCAACAACTGGCTTCCTGTTAAATTCCACATCATATATAAAATCCTATTTTTCTTCTTCAAGGCCATAAACCACCTCTCCCTTCAGTACCTCACTATCTTCCTTTGCATAAATATTCCTAGCTGCACTCTTGGGTCGTCCATCCAATTTGCCCTCCCACCTACCCGCTTGACCACCATGGGGTCCAGAGCTTTCAGCTCCCCAGCCTCTGGAATGCTCACCCACAACACATAAAAAATTCAGACGCTGTTACTACCTTAAAGTGACACTCCGGAATTTTGGACTCGCTAGCCTAGCAACAGCCACCTCTGATTTCACAAAGACTGCATAAAATCGAAAAAAAAAACAACTTTCTCTACACATTTCCTACACTCTGGCTGACTCAGAAATGAGGCCCAATGTCCAAAATTCTGGAGTGTCACTTTAAAATCCCAGCATTTATTCAGACAGGCCTGCTGTCTTCCATAATTTCAGTATTATCTGCTGCCATTTGTACCTATGTATGTGAGTCATTTTAATTGTTTTATTTATTTATTTATTTTTTTTTTTAAACTTTATTTTTATTAGATTTTAAAACATCCAAAAAGCAAAAACCAATAACATGGGAAAAATTTTAAAAACAAAAACAAAAAACAAGAATCATAGAATCAATCATGTTAAACAGCTTATGGGTCCTTTCATTCTTTCTTTCATAAATGCAATCTCTCAGGTCTATCAGATAAGTTATTCATTGAGTCAGTGGTATCATCTTCCTCCTTGTACTAGAACCATTTCTCCCATTTCTTTACAAATTGTTCCTCCCGCATTTTCAAGATGTGTGATAACTTTTCCATACCATAAATCTCTTCCACCATACTAAGCCACTGTTCTAAAGTTGGGGGGTCTACCTTACACCAGGCTCTTATGATTGCTTTTCGGCTGGCTGCAAGTAGTACTTTAAGCAGGTATGTATCTTCTCCTTGAACCTCGTCTTGTGGTATATATCCCAAGTACAGAACAAGAGGTGTTTTTTGTATCTCATATCCCAGTATTTTTTTTAGTTCACTCCACACTCCCTCCCAATACCTCTCTATGTTTTGGCATTTCCAGAACACGTGTGCATGGTCCGCCTCCACCTGACCATATAACCTCCAACATAAACTTTTATCTGGTGTGTATCTCCCAGTCATCTTTGGTGTTATGAAAAGCCTTATAATGTTCTTCCACCCAAATTCTCGCCATATTCTTGAACCTGTGGCTGATTGTTAAAGGTAGGGTACGAGATGTTTTGAAACAACCCTTGGCAAGCTATATTTTGA
>JAPSES010074701.1:0-10253 GCA_029822895.1 Maxillicosta whitleyi
TTAAAAAAAAAATAGGAAAGCTTTGTGGAAAAGCACTGGAAAATGGGAATTAAATTAACAGAAACCTGTAAAAAAAAAAAAAAAAGTGTAAAAATAAAAACCCAGGAAAAAATTGTTGAAAAAAATCCAGGAAATGAAATTAGTGGGAAAATCAAAATCCAGGAAAAACATTTGGTAGGAAAAAAAAAAATTGTGGGGAAATCAAAACCCAGGAAAAATTTTTTGTAAAATAATAAAATTTAAAAAAAACAAACAAAAAAAAAAACAGTAAAAACTCGGTTTTAAAACTGTCCTAAATACCCCACGTCATCAACTGATGCCTTTGGGATTCTTTCGTACTGTCTTTTTCCCTGGAGTCTCTGTGCTTTATTGCCTCAGGTTTTCCCTGGATCATCTCTGGACCTACTTCTTCATCATCATTATCATCATCATCATCATCACTTTGTGTTTCATAACTGAAGTGAAACCAAAAGTGAAACTGACCTTCAGACGTCTCAGCTTCGGTGCCTCCGTGCGTTTCCGGCGCTTACACCACATTTCCCATTTTTCCCTCACACCCACTGGGAATGCCGGGTCACGATTACCGCCCCTTTACGGCGCCCCAGACCCAAACACAGACATCTCCTGGGTCTAATGTTCATTAATAGAGGCAACACTTTCAGGATTAAACAAACATTTATTTCATTTTCTATTTCATCCTTTTACAAAAATCATACATCTACAAAAAAAAAAACAGGTGTTAATCAGTCTTCGTCTACAAGGCCTCGAATCCCAGCAGTTAGTCAGAAAAGGGTGAATGCGTTTAATGTGAACTGTGTCATTTAGACCGAGGGTGGATTAACACGGAACCGAACCATCTGTCTGCGTAAAACCTTCTGTGACCGACTTTTCACCACCGAAGGGAAAAACACAGCAAAGGACGCCACACACAAACGTCCATATTTGGACCAGAATGATCTGAAGTCACATTAGCTGGAGTGTTTTATGTTTAGAGGAGCTTTTTTTGGGGGGGGGGGGGTCCATGAGGGGCGAGGTCAAGGGTCAGTCTGGGAGGAAATGACTAATTAAAACAAAACCCCAACATCAAATATTTTCTTACATCACAAATAAAAGACATTTCACACAAATACAAACAAAATAAACTCTTAACAGGCTTTTTTTTTTGTCTTTTTTTCAGATAGAATCATCTGGAAAATAAACAGAAAATTGTAGAAACACGGAGCGTGATTTAAGTCGATAAAATGAGGCGTTAATCAGTAACTATTCACACGATCATTCATCTATGATCCTGTGGTGCAGAGTGTTTTACATACACACATAAACATGTACGTAGAGTGTGTGTGTGACAGGAAACCGTTAAACCAGGGGTCTCAAACATGTGGCCCGGGGGCCAAATGTGGCCCGCCGCAGGTTCTAATGCGGCCCGTTAAGGCTGTTGATTTTCATTTCATTTTAGTTCCACATAGACTAATATGATCTACAGTAAAAAAAAAAAATAACCCAATAATTTCCAAAAAAATGACTATATTTTCATGTCAGTTTGATGTGAAAAAAATTACATTCCATTATGTTTATAAATATTGACAACTTCATATGTTTGTCCTTGTTTTAGTGCAAAACATAACATTAAATTATGAGAATATTTACTTTTACAAAATATCCTGTAACAATAAAATGTGATTAACCCTTTAATTAAGCACAATTTAACACTTTTTTGTCTTTGTTTGTAAAACCGATCCATAATGAACATGTATAAATAATAAGTTGAGGCATAATTATTGTTAAAATTACACTTATTTTAAACAATAAATGTCTTTTTTTCCCCAGTTATTCATATCTTTTTTTGTTTGAGTAGTTTATAAAAGTGTGTATTTTCATAATTTATTGGGTTTGTCTTCATTAAAACAAAGACAGATTTTGAGTTGTCATTATTTATACATTATTATGCAATTATTTTATATGTTATTATTTTACTGGTCGAGCCCTTGAGATTAAATTGGGCTGAATGTGGCCCCCGGAAGAAAATGAGTTTGAGACCCCTGCGTTAAACCCATCAGTGCTTATTTACATCAACACTGACACTGTTGTAAAATAAACTCCGACAGGGCAATGACAGGTTCATTATTTGTTATTACACGGATATAAATATGTTCTCAAATGATTCCATGTCGAATTATGTGTTATCTTTAATTTTTGGATCTGCATAAAAAACAACAATAATGTGTTTGGCTGAAATAGAAAAGTCAAGTCCCGCCCATTTCAGTTTTGTCCAATGGGATTTGATTAAAAAAGTCAGTGGTGAGAGGTTGAATAACACTGGTCTACAAGTAAAATACCTTCAGAATTTTTTTAAAAAAAAAAGGGGAAAAAAAGTAAAACGTCACCAAGATTGAGTCACAAATAGAGTCAAAACTACTGGTTATCTGTAGGGTAATTCTGTGAATAATAACAGAATGGGTTTTACTCCAAAGGAATGTGTGTCTGTACATTATAATACATTCATTTTACAGGTTTTTTTTCTACTGGAAGGTTTATAAATCTACTGTATAAATTTACATAAACCAATATATGTGTAATAACTGTTTATCATATACATGAAAACAGCAGAAAACCAGCACTTTGTCTTTTATTTTCTGATTCATCTTATTGAACTATGTAAGATTTAGCACATTTCATCTTCACAAAATTGTACACCAGTGTTATGCAGCATTACCCCCCCCCCCCCTTAACCCTAACCCCCCCAAAAGGGCAGGCAAGGGGGTACTGTTTTTGCTTCAGTTTGTTCGTTTGTTTACACTTTAACAGTAAAACTATTGGTTAAATTCATACCAAATTGGGTTTATACTGTAGATTGCATTTTAGGAAAAGTAGGTCAAAGTTCCCATTTTTTAAGAATTTTGAGAATCTTTTCTTCTTCCATTTACTTATAATGGGCAAAATTTCACATGTTTATAAATAATTTATAATTTTGTTCCAGTATAGTTCAGACTTGGCACATATATAGAAGTAATCGATATGCTGACATCAGCACACACATAGATATGCTGACATCAGCTGGATCGATGCCAAAATAAGCAACAATATGTATGATTATGAATTTTGAGAATCTTTTGTTTCCATTTACTTATAATGGGCAAAAATTCAGCAAAACTGTAGCAGCAAAACTGTCGGTTGAATTCATACCAAACTGATTGAAAAAAAAAATTGGAGTTTGTTGTTGTGAAAATATGTAAATATAAAGGCTTAACATCAGTTACATAATTAATGAAAACATGTCTTCAACATAACCCGACTGTAATGATTATCACCTCTTTTACTACTTATTTTTTTAAGTCACTCTTGAATTTTATGGTTAAATGTGTCATAGTAGCATCTGTTTTTGTGTTGAAATGTGCCTTTCATTCACATGTTTAACGCTAATTGTCTCTTTAATAACTCTGCAAAGTAACATGACTTCTTTTACTTCTAAAATCAGCTTTTTCCATATTATTCCATATGAGACACAGTGAAAGGGGGGCGGGACTTCAGCTCTCTATTGGTCATCACTGCCCAATCAGAATTGAGTATTCACCAACGCAACAGAGAACAAAAAAGGATGAAGTAAAACTACAGTAATAACAGAAAATAGACCAGAAAACACACAGAGAGAGTCAGAGAACACAAAAAAAAAAAAAAAAAAAACAGAAACACAGACGACAGTTTTCTTATTTTAGGTGAAACTGGGTGAAAAAAGCGTCTTTGTTGTGCAGATAAACAGTGGCTGCTCTGTTTTCAGTTGTGCTCAGTAACATTTCGGGTCACTGTATCTGTTCTGAACCTCATCAGATGCACTTCAGGATAAAAATACCCCCGTCTTCCTCGCCCCAGACTGAGCCGGACTCACCCCCTGCAGATGATTTCACAGTGTGACTCACATCATAAGAACATGACTCAACAGACTCACTTTCCCTGCGGTCGTCTCAGTCATTAGTCCCGGCTCATCCCTACCTGTCTTTGTGTATCGGTGGTTTTGCGTTTACGTGTTTACTGCTGCTGCTCCTCCTCTTCCTCCAGTTCCACCAGAGCAGCGTGGCGATTGGCCTGAGAGCCTTCGCTGAAGAAAACCTTCTTAATCACGCCGGACTTTGGCGCCCGGATTGTGTGCTGCAGAAATAAAACAAGAGAAAAAGAGTTTATTAAAAATTCAGGAAATGGTGTCTGTGTGTGTACGAGAATCCAACCACAAATATCAACAAAAAGAGGCTTCGTTGCGTTCATTTAATGTAAGAATTTAACCTGGAGACCCGTCACACAGACACCATGACATCAGCTGAAGCCAAAATAAGTGACGATACATGTGAGGAGGCGGGGTTTAATGTGTACCAATTTTTTTTTCTCCATAAATATATTTATTGTTGTTTTCCTTATTTATAAGGAAAACAACACAAACGAATCAAAACAGTCCCTCCCACCCACACAATAGCCCCCACTTCCAGTGCAACAAAACATATTTGACAGACTTTTAAAGTCTTTTAAAAACAAAAAAAAGAGTCCAGATCTTATAAACGTCTTGGATCTTTACTTTCGGCACCACTTGTTATTTATCATTTCAAACATTATTTATAAATGCTTACACGTCACAACAATAGTTTACTCATGACACTTTACATCCAAACCAGCAACGCAGTGTTTCTTTAGACCAGGGGTGTTAAACATGTGGCCCAGGGGTGAATTAGTGAAATACAAAAAGTCAAAGATGATAAAATAATTTTAGGTCAATTCAATCTAAAGTGGGTCAGACCAATAAAACAATATCATACTAAACTATAAATAATGAAAACCACATTTTTTTCCATTTTTTTTGTGTGAAAAAAAGGAAAATTACACAAAGATGTTTACATTTACAGACTAGCCTTTTACAAAAAATGTGAACAAATATGAACAAAAGAATTAAGTGTAATTGTACTAATATTCTACTTGTTATTAAATATTTTGTGTATTTGTAGATCCACTGTGATCTGTACATTAATGAACATGTGAGTATGAGGAACTGAATAATGGCATGAATTATAAAAAAAAAAAAAAAAACTGCACCATTTTCTTAATAAATTTCTTTTTGTTCATGGTTTTCTCATGTTTTAAAGGATAGTGCGCAGATGTAAACATTTTAATAATACAATTTTACTTTTTTCACACTAAAACATAGAAATTACACATATAATTGATATCATTTATATATTATTATGTTATTATTTTAATGATCCGGCCTACTTTAAGTCATATTGGGCTGTATGTGGCTCCTGAATCAACATGAATTTGACCCCCCTGCTTTTTCTGAATATTTCTCAACATTTATTTCTGCTCATATTCTATTTGTATCATGATCCAGACCAACAAAACTAACGGGTACTGACCTTTAACAGTCTTTCCTTGTGCCATCACCTCATACATGTTATTTTCGTTTTATGAAAGTTAATTAAAGACAGAGGGAAACTAAATGAGTGGTTGGTGTTTTTATTTCTGGTTAATATTTCTGGTTTGTGGTCTGCAGACCTCCGTCAGCTGAGGCTTTAATCAGCTGATAAACATGGTGTTAAAAAAGGAAGGAGAACGCACACGAGTTCAGAGAGAATACCAGGAAATATGATAAATATAAACCCAATTAAAGTCAATATATGTGAATGTTTTGCTCGACAGGACACACAGGATGTCACTCCATCTTCCTTTTTCTCGCTACAGTTGCTATTTTTTCCGCTGTCATTCTTTTTATCGTTTACGCATCATAACAAAACCCAGAATGAATGAATGTATTGAACAAAATGTGTCAAAAGGAGCTGAACCACCCACATGCCCTGAGTGTATTCCAGTTCTCGGTTGGGGGTAACGTTAGTGAGTTATCCTCTATTTTAGTGCATTTTAAAGAAAAAATAACGCCATTTCTGTACATACTGTTACTGTTTACATGTCCCCAGGCAGTTCCATCATATGTCAGGTCTGTGCCTGTTACATAGGGAACTAAATCGTCCTAGATCTGATGGACATTATGTTGTATTTTGTAGGTGATTTTCTCTAAAGGGACAGACGCCCATCTGCTTACTCATGGTCTCATGTTTGTTAATTTACTGTTTTGTTTTTTGCCAATAATGTGTATAAATTTACATGTATTTTCTGATTTTTTTTAACCTTCAAATGATTATTTTTTTCCTTCTTTAAATAGACAGTTTTTCCTTAAGGAACAGCGTTCCTGTTGACCGCCCACATTTGGGTTATGGGGGCAGAATGTAGAATGTTTATTTTATTTATTTAACCTTTATTTTACCAGGTAAAATCAAATGAGAACAGCTTCTCATTTACAATGATGACCTGGCAGGAGGTTCCATTAGACCAAAGACAAGATCAAAACAAAAACAAACAAGACAAAATAAGACAGAACAATAACAGATGAAAGGAAAACAGTACAGGAGTTAAAAACAACTGGAGTTTATGGGAGACTGGGTAGGAAGTCAACAGTTACAGCAGTCAATTATGGAATTGATGGAAGATTTGAGAGTTTGAAAGAATGTGTGTTAGACAAAAAAAAAAAAAAAAAAAGACAGAGGCAGTTGGAGCTTCTTACCTCCATCTTCATGGCGATCATGACCATCAGCGGGTCTCCAGCAGCAACTTTATCTCCTGCCTTCACCAGCACCTGAACACAGAGAAAAGAGATTAGTTTAGTAAACACTCAAAAAAAAATAGAAAAAAGAAATCAAATATATGAAGAAGATATGACTCTGTTTTGAGTATCTTGGGATTCCAACAGTAAGTCTCTCTCTTTTTTTTTTTTTTTATAATTTGCAGCTCAGTCATCTTTCATTTCTCTTGTGCTTCTTCAAAACGTGGCATCCAGTTGGCTCGTATCACTTCTGTTTTAGGCTCATTACACCAGCTGTCAGCATAGATTAAATAAACAATCATTTACTCTCAGGTGTCCTCATAAAGGAAAATAATAGAGCAGGTGGAAGTAAACAGAGCGCTGCAAAAGACGACTTTTCACTGAAAAATTCAGTGTTGGCAATGAAATAAGACTGTGTGTTGAATTTTAAAACAGTCCAATTTGAGTTCCACACGCTTCTTCCATCGAAGCTGCACAGCCTGAATCCCTTCTACTGACACAGATGTTCGTTCTTTATCCAGATAAAAACTTCACACTTTAAAAACTGCTATTTTTCTCCACCCTGAGATCATGATTTTATGTACTTTAATATATGCACCGCTACTTTTTTAGTTTAGACCGTATCTGCGGTGTGTAGTAGAAAAGTTAATTTTAATAAATGTATGTATAAATGAATACATAATTCAAAGTAAATTATCTTTTATTGACAGAAGTATTTTTCAAATATGAAAATAACAAACGTGCATGAATATCACACAGACACGTTTCACTAGAATCATTCCAGTTCCAACAGATTAGTGAAATCAGACCAAATGTTTATATCCTTTCCTCGTGTGTTTTTTTTTTTTTTATCTTAGAAGATTATGTGCCTTTGAGCATACTCTATAATCCAACTACAGTCATTTTTCCCTTGGACATCTGTGCAAAACTTTAACGATATTTACTAAAAGTTGAAAAAAACAGAAGTGTACGATGTCAGTTTTTCCATAAAATCACAAATATGCTGATTTATTTATTTATTATTGCAAGATGACACAAGAAGTCAGGCCATAAATATGACGACGAACATAAATATTGTGTTGATTTACAGTTATATTCATTATTATTATTATTATTATTATTATTATTATTATTATTATATTACCCCTCTACTACTAAATTAAAACAAGATTCGGTGCCCCCGTGTCCACACACACCGCACCATGTTGCTTTTAAAACTTCACTTACAGTAGTGTAATGTCTGTCAACATGTTTTTTTATTCCTTTTTTTATTCATATGACTGTACTTACAGGAAAAGATCTTTCCACTGCAGTTTTGTGTGAAATACCAATTTCACAACGCCTGAAAAACCACCTCTTGCCAACGCAAAAATGTAGAAAAACAATAGTTTTTGCGAAATGATTAGGTACATTTTTATACTATTATAGTTACATTCACAATATTTGAGGGTCAATGGAAAAGTGATGAGATAAACTTTTTTTATACTTCATTAAGACTTTCAGACAAAATTCCAGATTTTTCAAGTTTGTTTCCAAATTCTTGACTTTTTACATCATGACCTGTAGAAAGGCTTTCCAACACCAACTACCAGCAGCTCCCGACAAAGTCTGAGATCATTTATTAAACTACATCCAACCTTTTGGATCTGATGGCCACGTTTCATCAATGTCCTGTTTGACCTTCATTGTCAACCTATGAATTTTTCAGTCGACCTTCATATTCACCACAGAGACAAGGCTGTGTTGAAAACATCTCTATTTAATAATAAGAAATCTGGGTTTAGGCAGTTTTTTTATATGCGAGGAATAAAAACGCTGTTGAATGGTTTTCCAGAGATACTGTGGGCGATATTGAGTCAAAATATACAGATTACTTATTCCCCAAGGGAAATATAAACTTAGCTGGAGCTAAAATCAGGGGGAAAGAAAAACACCAGAATCTGAAAATAAACACTTCTCTGTTCAAATCGAAAAATAAATATAGGGATAATCTGTTCCACATTGTTGTGGAAAAGAGAAGACACTTCATCAAGAATTGTATTAAATTATGGAGTCCAGCAATACAGCACACATAGAAGTTTTGATTATAATAAGCTGAAAATTAAATATGGAATTTCTGATGATGATATAAAAACTGACTTGCAAAAAAAAAAACAACTAAAAATTAATACAACTGAATTCTACATGTTTTATACAGTGTCTCTCTTTGCTGAATCCAGTATCAGAAAACACCAGGGGTCAATTCTGCACTTACTTTTCCTTTCATTTGCAACTTGTTGAGACAATAACTACGCCAATAATACTGTTAATGTGATCAGATTCATTGTACGGCAATAATTTGAACAAAATGGAGACATTTTTAGTTTTGTTATACTTATAATATTAATAAATCAAAGTCTTAATACTGTGACATCACCATATATTACTTGTTTTGTGAAGGGGTATTTTTTCTGTTTACAGTATGTATGTATTTTCCTGTGAACCAGGCTGATGGGTCAGATGTATGACACCTCCATCAGACGTGGGTCAATCAGCTGATGGGCGACGTGGAGCCATGGGTGTGAAAGGTGGCATAATGGATTACAATATACTGAATGTTAACTAAGAGGTTTCTGATAGTGACACAAAAAGTATCACACACTGAAGCTTTAAACCTACATCAACACATTAAAACTAAATGAATAAACGTTCACTTTGCATGTGACACATTTGGCTGTAAGACTGTAGGCAGAGTAGCTAACTACAAAGCAAATGGAGGCTAATCTCCTCCTCCTGGTCAAACACACTCCGTATTACACACTACATCCAAGAGGGGAAAAAAAAACAACATTCAGGAACACAACACAGAAGCTGCATCATAAACCATATGGAGTCATCGAACTCTAATCTTCTGGTAAATATCCTTCAATTTATTCACACTCTTTAAGATCTGTGTCTTCAATGTTAATGTACATAAATATTTTCCCTACATCAGGGGGTTTGATCTTTATCTGAATAAGAATTCCAGCCTCTCTCTAAACTGCTATTTCCCCCCAAGACCTTGACTTTATGTACTTTATGCTTGTGTACTTTTTTAGTTGAGATTTACCTGTTATTTGCAGTAACAAAGTTAATTTTAATAAATGTATGAATCGATGTATAATATGCAATAAATTACGTGACAGAAACCTTTTTAAAACATGAAAATAACAGTAATGTCCGGTTAGTGAAATCATATCAAGTCATGAATTTCTTATTTTACAAGATTATGTGCATTTGAGCATACTAAAATATGATTAGGAGATGACTGAACATGATGACTTTAAGACTTTCACACAAAATTCCAACTTTTGAAGGTCTGGAAAACAGTGTTTCAAAATTCCATACTTTTATGTATTTCAATACCTGTGCAAACACCCTAGTACATACACGGCCCGGCCAAAACAAAAAAAGTCACACATCTTTTTTTACCACATAATTCTTACATAGTGCCACAATAAGGTTCATAATATTTATTCCATCCATAGTTTCATTCATTTTTTTATTATTCATGATGCAGAATCCAACCGCTGCATCCAGTCTTCATCACATCCTAAATTAGAGTCTGGACTTTATGGAGGTTAAACCATGTGTGAAAATG
>JAPSES010074702.1:0-10252 GCA_029822895.1 Maxillicosta whitleyi
TATGCGTCACTTACGTCATCACGCCTCTACCTAGAGCCGTTGGAGATGCTGAACGTTGATTGGCTCCCGAAAAATAGAGTGGATTTCCCGATTTTGCCGGAGCTACGAAAGCTGTGAATAGTGTGCTTTGCCAGACCGTGTGGCAGCCGAGAAATGTTGAGCGGGTGACGACACGGAATGGGCGGGCCCAGGCTAAGTATATGGTGCTTCATGACCAAATGCAATTAACAACATAGTTTTCATTTAATTTGGGTCCATGTCTTTATTTAACGGACGTGTGAAGCTACACACACCATGTCTGCGCTGCTGCTTCCATTGGCTTTTATAAATCCTGTTTTTACACTCTCTTAACCTCCCATTTCTCTGTTCTATTCTAGTGATGTTCATCTGCTGCTCTCCAGACGTCTTCAGGAAGTTGATGGTTGAATTTCGGCAGACGAATCTCCCTCATGAGCAGTATGTCTTCTTCTACATCGATGTGTTTGGGGACAGTCTGAAAGCCAACAACCAGCAGCCGTGGGCCCGCGGTGACGAGGACGACGCCATCGCAAAGGAAGCGTTTCAGGTGCAGGACGTGTTTTTACACAGAGACTGTATGAAATGGATTTTACATGACGATGTAGAAAACGGTCCGCAGATTGAATGATAATAGAAATAATACGTTACAGCCTAAAATTATGTTTAACAAGTGGTGCCAAGTGCAACAAACCCCGCCCATCACACATATTTCACTCATTATAAGATTTTAAAAACTCCCACTTGACCCACTGTTCCCAAAATGTAATGAGATCTATTTTTGGTCACTGGCAACATAAAGTCAATTTGGTATCAATTCAACCAATAGTTTTACTGCGATGTACATGCGAAATTTCACCCATTTTATGAATTTTTTTTAATTCATAAAAAACTTAAACTTTTACCAACTTTTCCCAAAATCTAAGGACATCTATTTTGGCTCACTGGCAATATATAAACTAAATTTGATATGAATTCAACCATTAGTTTTGCTGCTAGAGTGTTAACAATGAAACAAACGTAAAACAAACAAAATTGAACCATATGAGTAATAACTATGATTAATTGTGTCAGCAGCAGTGAACAGTTTAAAAAGCAAAACTCAGTAATTATTTGCATACAAAGTACAATGACAGTGTCAAAACCCCTCTGGTATGAGCTGTTTACCTTTATAATAATCAAATCAAACTGTCAAACAACAGGGAGGCTTCAGGGTTTTATCCAATAACATGCAAGTCATTGTTTATAAGGGGGAAACAGCCAAGAAATTGAAGAGAAACATGGAAAAAATGGCTTGTGAAGCTTTGTTTCAGTGACAGTTTGTGTGTGAACAAAATTCAAAACAACAGCGAACACAATTAACATTTTAGTCAGAATAACAGACACACAAAGACATAAATACAACAATACAGAGCACAAACTGAGCACTATCAGCAAATGATTATAATATCTGAATTTTTCATTTAGAAGTTTAAATTCAGTTTTAGTTCAGTGAGTTCAGTTTATTATATTACGGTGTAATATTGTCACATATATGTTATGAGAGGAAAAAAAGTTTTAAATTGCGAGAGAAAAAAAAGCTTTAAACTCTAAAACTGTATCTTATTGTCTGCTTGTTATCTCATAAAGACAATATTTTGCAAAGCATCAAATTACATAATGAAAGCTTCGTTCATGTGTAATTTATGATTTAACAGAAAGAGAAAATGATTGACCAAAAAGGTTCATAGTGTCTATATTTTAAAGTTCAGTTAGTTTTCTTTTTGTCAGACACGTAAGTAGTTTTTTTTTTCCTACCTGACATGTTTAGACGGAAACACTTCCTCAGAGGTGTCGCTTGATGGTGTGTGACGTGTTTTTAAAGATGACTGAAACATGTCAGGTAGGAAAAAACTACTTACGTGTCTGACAAAAAAAAATAAAATAAATGAACCTCAGAAAATAATTGAGTTGAGCAGCACCAGCTTCAGGGGCTGAAACGTACGGGTGGGTTGACTGTCCCATATACAGTAAACACTTCTGTAGCTTACTTTTATTTTACCACAACTTACTCAGGAGGAAACATGATCACCTTTATCTGCTTCCTCGGTAGAATCCAAGACTTTCAGCCCAGTTGAAACATGCCTGCTCTTCATAACAGATCACATTCAACTGCATTCAACAGAACGCAATCAATCTCAGTTTGTCATATGATCTACGTTTCAGAAGGACTGTACAGAATGTGTCATTAATTAAACAAATAACAGTGCTGTCAAAACTTTTCTTTCCAGCTGGGCTGATTTATCATCATTGTTATGACATTTTAGAGAGTGTTGCCCAACATTTCACAGACACCTCATCACAATCATATGTGTGTGTGTATTTATTTATATCTTGAAAATATAATATATTTTGCCTTATTCTTTAGACACACACGCTGTTAATACTGTCTGTTAATGTTAATGTTAATGTTAGTTTTCTATGATCTGTTTTGATCTTCTATTTGTAAAAGACCTTGTATCTCTGGTAAAATTTATCTTTGTTATTATTTTTAATAAGAGCAGAAAAGCAGTACCTGACTCCAATCTAGTTCACACATTAGGTGAAACTATAAGTCAAAACTGCAAGTAAACAAAAGTGCATGTTTTAATGCCTTTCCTGATCAAAAACGAAACCATCTTTATTTTAATTGACTTAAATTCAAGCTTCTGGTGCTTTTCACTGCAGGGCAAAGAGTTTTGGACT
The DNA here is from genome assembly GCA_029822895.1 of Maxillicosta whitleyi. Taxonomy (NCBI): domain Eukaryota; kingdom Metazoa; phylum Chordata; class Actinopteri; order Perciformes; family Neosebastidae; genus Maxillicosta; species Maxillicosta whitleyi. The sequence continues at coordinate 2,740 of JAPSES010074702.1, forward strand.
GCATTGAATTTGAGTGGAAAGTCAACAAAATTTACTTTCTTTACTGGCTGAAACTGGCTGATTGGGACCAAAATACATGCAATAAGTTAAAAATCTGCTGAAAACTCTTTATCAGCCAGAGCTGAGGAGGCTTTGGGAACGGCTCATTAATTCTGTGACATGGATCAACATGTTCCACAACTGCACACGGGAGTTTTCTCACATAGTTTTGGAGTGGCATCAGTGTCAAAGACAATTTTCAGCTGAAGTCAATTGTCAAGGGTCATACTCATCTCTGTTTCCATGGCAACAGGTGATGAGGAGGTGACAGATTGTGCTGAACCGACTGTACAACATGTGACTTGTCTGACCGTTGCGCTGATGTTCTATTCACTGAGCTGATGTTGCTGCTGCAGGTCGTCGCTTCAGTGTTTGACGTCATGCGGTCATATAATCTAATTTCCCGGGGTGCTGTGAAGTGTTTCCTCTCTCATCTCCATCTTCATCTCTTCTGTTCTGCAAATTGACTCTATTGTTCTCTACCGACCCCCCATGCATACCAGCAAACACAGCAGACGTGACCTGCTGCTTGTTTTCTGTATCTGAGGTTTTAAAGAGATGAAAACAGCTTCTTATTTTTACTGTTTTTTTTTTCTTTCTTCCTAATAAACAGGACACAAAACACAGCACTGAACGCTTAAGACATGTAAAGAATAGTAGTCCTTCTAATTCATATGAATGTTTTTTTTTTATACACTTTCTGTTCACAAGGTTAAGTTTTAAACTAATACATTTTTTTCCCTTTTATTGTTAACATGAAAAACAACAATAACTAAATGGACAGTTTCAACATGTCATGCCCCATATATGTTTAATTATTTTTCTGATACATCCATTTTTGACCTTGACGGAACAAACAGAGCATGTGCAGAAGGGCGCTTGTGGGTTTGGAGAATGGAACAGTACTTGGCAGAGTTCACAGACTGATTCTTCATGTAATATATCACAAATGCATGGTGGTGCAGTGGCTAGTTTGCACTGTTGTCTGTCAGCAACAAGGTTCTGGGTTTGAAGCACCACTCAAACACATGCACCATCATCTAAATCAGTGTTTCTCAACCACCCCTAGGGGTATGAGGTACTGCAGGGGGTACGCAGTGCATGGGGAGTTTTTTTAAATTTTTTTTTATTTATTTATTTATTTTTTTATAAGAAGGCGTTACAAAAACTGTAGTCCAAAAACTCGGAATATTCATAATATGACAACAGAATGTCTGCTGTGGCCAAGAAAACATATTCTTTATTCTTATGTTGAATTAAGTTGATGCTAAAAAATAAGGACAGAGAGCCTGACAAGTTTATGCTCAATTTAAGAAGATTAAATAAAATGATTTTCATCTAATAACCACTGTGTTATGCTCTATTTTTGGATAATTATCAACGCATATGTGTGAGGGGTACTAGTGGAGTGACAAGAAGGCTCAGGGGTACTCAAACCAAAAAAGGTTGGGAAACAGTTATCTAAATCACCAGTAGGTGTAAATGGTTGTACTGGTCACATGTCCATGGTGTTTCCCCCCCATTCACTCATTAGTAGTCGGAATAAGATCCACGACCCTCCCAAGGACTAAGGCTAAGGTTCTGACAACATGATTGTGAATTTGGCTTTTTGGGTGAAATTAAATGTTTTTTTGTGCTTGCTCATATTACACATTAAATTTTATTTCTGTTAATTTTGAGTATGAACTGAATGCGACCCTGAACTGACCCCTATGCACAAAAGATGTCCTGATATAATATGTGACCACACAGGCATGCACTGTGTTTATGGAAGTAAATATGTGTTCTCCTCCTGGGACACAGAGTTGTGATGTTTGTCACATTTTGTAGAATTAGGTTCAACATAAAGGTTGGATAAATGCGACCTGGCTTTTACAAAATATCAGATACATGTTGGATTTAGGACCACATATGAAAATGGTTTGGGTCGGATTTGAAAAAAATCAGTTTTGTGCTGTTCAAACTGTCTTTAACAGATTGGATACAGGTCACCTATGGGCAAAAATGTGAGATTCGGGCCACATTTGCCTACAGGCTAGACGTAATCTAAATCACCAGTAGGTGTGAATGGGACGGTGAATGGTTGTACTGGTCACATATCCAGGGTTTAGAAAATGAACGCAAGAATGAAGCGTTAAACTTCTAAAGCACAACACAAAAGAGATTCTTCTGTCTTTAGACCAAACAAATATCAAGTCAGGACTTTTAATGACCCAAACTGAAACTTTATTTTCTGAATCCAATGTTTGACCCCGGTTATCAACTGTTTGGAATGATATGAAAAACTAAATCAATGCAGAGATTCAGGCTCTGTTGAAAGTGTGGCAGGTCTTTGAGGGTTAATTGATTAATAGCAAACATAAAAAAAAGATTTAAAAAACTAAATCCTATATTTTATTCTGTTTCTCAGGTGATTGTTGTGCTTCTGAGCAGGTGGAGGTGAACGAGTCAGTCAGGGTGATACAGCGTCCGTCTGGGTAAATAAAGTTAAAATAAGATGGAGGATGATCCAGGCTTCGATGCGGTTGAATGGTCACCAAAACAAAAAACAACAGAGGAGCTGCCCTTAAATAACATCAGTGTGTTTAGAGAAGCAGCAGGACGATGAAAGAGGAGACGCATTCTCACAGAAAAGGCCGATTGATCGACTCAACAGGAAAATATCCTGTTTGACCTGAATTTATTCTTAAAAGTTATCACTTAACATAAAAAGTAATCAAAGGGTTGCTGTGTCCTTTAACTTTCAAGAAAGAGTTTAATTGGATTTATTTTATAGCATTTTTTAAAAAAAAAATATAGACTATATTAAAAAATAGATTAGTATAGTATTAGTAGTAACTATTAGTTGTTAGTTATTACTTATTATTATTTCATTTTTGGGTAGCTCAGTGGTTGACGCCACTAACTTTGGTGCGGAAGGTAGCCGGTTCGAGACCCAGGTGATCCCTTGGGAAAGGTTCTTTACACTATACATCCCAATAGCCACAAGGGGGCACAAGTCTCATTGTGCTGGTCCCAAGCCCAGTTGTGTCAGGAAGGGCATCTGACGTAAAAACCTCTGCCAAATAAACATGATCTCTGAAAGGGAAAAAAAGCTAAAAGAAATCATCATCAGTAGTAACTATTAGTTACATAACTTGAATTGGAGCAACATTCTTGATAAAGACAATCATACCTTGAATAACAGTTTATCTGTATCTGTAGACTCAGTGGACATAACACTTCTGATTCACTTTTGATTTAAAGAAAATAGTGTTAGTCTATGTTTTTTCTTTATCAGAATTTTTGAGATAATGGAGTTTGATAATGACACGTGACACTGATTTTAATGAAAAAGCAAATCTTATAAAAAAAAGTTAAGTTTAATAAGTTATTACTTTGAACTATTCATGATAGACGAGTGTCATTTTCAAGAGTTGTATTAGATACAAGATGTCTTTAAAACCCTCCAGAGTCCAGAGTTGCACTAAAAAGAAACAAGTTAAAATGGTATTAAATTATAACTTTCTTTATTTGATTTGAGTCATTAAAGCTGCTTCAGTACATATATTGATTAATGTATATCTAAATTATAATGTAACTTAAATATGATGATGCTATGGACCTGTATATGAGGTCATTTCCTCTATTTGGACCTCCTTAAATCATAATTGACCCCTGCACTAAAGGACCAGGAATAATCCTCAATAATACTCCTTGACTTTATGGTGGGCTGTTCTTTAATGCTTACAGTTACTAGAAAAATACGCAAATAGCATAAATATGGAGAATATACACCTTCTAATGATACTTAACATGCAAGTAATATGTTAACGATTCAGTGAACATTAAGGGGGGGTTGCCAGTGACGGACATGGTTAACTTACTGACCGACAGTGGTGTTAAATTACAGATTACCTATAGTGGGAACATTTTCTGACATTTGGAATTTGAGGTGGATTTACTCTTGTGTTTTTGTGATAATTGAAAAAAATCAACACACCGTGCTTACAGAAAATACTTAATATATATATATATATATATATATATATATATATGTATAAAATATCTCTAGTATCATTACCATGAGGTGTTAATAAAACACATTCTTTTTCCCTTTCAGTGTAAAGCATATTCATACCTATGCATTGTATATGAGTATGTTTTTGTACAATCAACACCTATTATGCTTTCCTTACTCAAACAAAGGATTCAAGTGCACAAAGTGACGTATATTACACAATTAATAAATCCTGGTGGGATTTTGAGATGTTGTGCCTCATAAATAAACCTGATTTCATTGGACATGACCTATCCGCTCATTTAATTCTCCTTATTTGGTTTTAAGCTGTTGCTAACATGCAGTGACTGTTGATTATTACAGTTCTTTTACAAAGTTTCCATTTCTGTTTTCAGAGTGTGAAGATCCTGACATACAGAGAACCTCAGAACCCTGAATATAAAGAATTTGTCCACGACCTGAAGACAGATGCCCGCAGGATGTTCAACTACACCATAGAGGACTCGCTGGTGAGATTTATCAACATCGCACACTGTAAAGATGAAGCATATAAACACATCTACGAGTGAAACTGAAGATGTGAACAAATGTAAAATATTAGTTCAAAGACAAGGAAGAGTTTGTCCTCTGAGGATGATACAGGATAATTTAATATAAATGTAAAAGCCCTGTTGAAAGTGTTAAATACACAAACACCATGTCATCCTGCTGGTCAACAAAGACAAACATTCACATTCAACTAGAATAAATGGAATTATAGATAATGTACCCAGCCATTAGAGCAGTGGGAAACATCAACAACAAAGACATGAAGAGGATATTATTATGTAAATGTGTAATTAGTGTCAGAGCTATCAGTGCACTGAATATTGTCTGCAGATGTCATCCTGTCTCTGCACAAAGCATCAACACACACACACTTCTGTATCTGTATGAGGACACTGGACAGCTGAGAGATAGAATCCCTCCAGCGTGTCCGGGGTCGGCCCCCCCCTGAGGTGTCCTCCTGTGTGGACACGCCTGAAACACCTCCAGGAGGCATCCTCACTAGATACTCGAACCACCTCAACTGGCTCCACTCGACGGCTGTACTCCGGGCTCCTCCCCCTATCTCTAAGGCTGAGCCCGCCCACCCTGCGAAAGAAACTCATTTCAGCCACTTGAACTCCTGACCTCATTCTTTCGGTCATTACCCAGAGCTCATGACCACAGGTGAGGGTTGGAACATAGATCGAACGGTAAATCAAGAGTTTTGCTTTTTCGGCTTAGCTCCGTCTTCACCACAATGGACCAGTTTAGCGTCCGCATCACCTCAGATGCCACCCCGATCCCTGTCGTCCTCCCGCTCCATCCTACCCACACTCTTGAACAAGATCCTGAGATACTTATGCCGCGTTTCCACTACACGGTACCGACTCGACTCGATTCAACTTGGCTCGGCTTTTTTGCGTTTCCATTACAAAAAAAGGACCTGGATTCTGGTACCTGGTGCTACTTTTTTGGGTACCACCTCCACTGTGGTTCCAAGTGATACTAAACTGTGACATATGACCACTACAGACTACTGATTGGTTAGACAGATTTCTCTGTGACCTGTTGTTTTACAAAAATCCGATGCGGAAGTAGACAGAAAGTAGCTATACATTAATCCACAAGATGACAGAACAAAACTACACCATAGATGGTCACGTACTTTCAGCCTTTGGTGGCCGACGTAAAAATTCAGACGAGATAACATGGTGGCACAAAAATACTGAGCCGATTCGAGCCAGTACCATGCAGTGGAAACGGGGCATTAAACTCCTCCACCTGAGGCGGGACTTCCTCCCAACCTAGAGTGACCAGAATGAGGACCATGGCCGTCCCATACCTCCAGTACTCACACTGGTGTATGAATGTTCGGTGGTGGTCGAAGGGGTCGTATGCACAAATTGGCAGCTATGCATCTGTCAGCCTGTGGATACATATGTAGTTTACCACCACCAGAGCGAGAATGTGTGAGTGAATGTACAATCCATTGAATGCAGTCTCCGTAAGCATTCATAGAAAAGTGTTATATAAATCAAATTCATTATTATTATTATTATTATGGCCTCAGGCGTGCAGGTGCTGATCTCCATCCTGTGAACTGCCCCAACAACAGTTTTCATCTGATAAGATTAAGGTTTGATTTGATCCTTTTGTGGTGTTTTTTTTTTAAAAACCAAGATGGCTGCTGCAGAACCTTCTGCTGAAATAGTTGTCGTTCATAACAAACACATCTTCTCTGCTCTTTTGGATCATTTGGATCCAGTCTGATCTGATCATTACACATTTTGCCGCTCTGATTGGTTGTCAGTAGGTCTGTCCGGTAGCGTTCAGAGGCTTTGATGACCCAAAGTGACCTCACAGGCTCCAGATGGATGCTCCTCGGTGTGACCATCCTCACACAGATGTAGCAGAGGCTTTGAGATGTTAATAAAGGAGATACCTGGATATGAAGAGGCTCTGAGCACAGGCTTATATAATACACAGAAAACACATTTTGGCCTGCCTGCAGAGAAGGTGGAGATCAACTGTTGTGTTTTTTCACACAGTTAACGTCCAGAATAATAAGTATAGAATGTGAATCTTTGCTTTTCACCCTTTATAAGAGTAACCATCCAGCTGCTGAATATGAGAAACCAGACACTTTCCCTCATCAGCTGTAACACAGACACGTGTAGCTGCACTTTGTCCTGTATCTGCTGAGTGTGTGATGTGTTAATAGGACGCTGATGGAGGCTAATGTGGTTTACACAGTCAGCACTGCGCACACCAACACACATCAGTTTACTTTTAGTGCACATTCATAATCTGTGAAACAGAATTTTTAGGTTGTTTTTTTTTTTTTATGATAGATTTTGAGGTTTATTTAGATGAATTAGTTACTTTTAGTCAAGCTTTTTCTGTAGATTCAATCTTAGTTTTAGGTTAGTTTAGATTAATTGCTTAGTTACATTTTTGTTTTATTTTGATGAGTTGGTTAGTTTTAGTTAAGTTTTTCTTCCTTTTCTGTCCTGTTTTTATTTAGGTGCCCTTTTATGAATGTGGATTTGTGTCTATTATTCAATCAAAAAAAAAGTTGCTTTAATGCACAAAAACATTTTCAATTAAAAAAAACTTTGCGTCAATAAAAAAAAAAAAATTCAATCAAAGAAAAAAAAAGTTTGAATGCAAATAAATTCCATTCCAGCATTTTCTTTTGTTTGACTGAAAAGTTTTTGTCATTTTTTAATTGAAGTGAGATACTGTATTATTTGATTAAAAATAATTTCTTGATTGAAGTAATCTTTTTGTATTTGGGCCATATTATAGGTAGGACATTTGTGTCTTTTTAGTTAAATTCTAAAAAATATAATTTTAAAATTTTTTTTAATCATATTACTCCAATTTAAAAAAAAAAAAAAAGTTTTCAATCAAAGAAAAAAAGTGGCAGTTCTTGGGTCTCTGATA
>JAPSES010074703.1:0-10252 GCA_029822895.1 Maxillicosta whitleyi
GTGAAGCACTTTGTAAACTCAGTTTTTAAAAGTGCTATATAAATAAAGGTATTATTATTATTATTATTATTATTAAAGACATTATAATAAAAGTGCTATATAAATAAAGGTATTATTATTATTATCATTATTATTATTATTATTATTATTATTAAAGACATTATGATAGGTTGACTTATTATAGAAAATGCACGAGTAAATAACTAACAGAAAAGAACACTGGTATGGGTCAAACTATTATTGTATCAAATAATCATAAGTAAAAGTATCCACTGGTTGCAGCTGTAAGGGTTTTCTGTGGTGACACCCCGCACCCTGCCGCCCACCCCCCTCAGCGCTCCCTGTTTTCCATTTTAAAGCCCCCTGCTCACAACAGCACCCTCTTTAATTATACAGTTATAATCTGGGAGGATGTTTACCAACAGGAAACCTCCCCTCCCTACTTCCTCTGGCATTTTGCTGCCCTTTGCCGACAGGAAACCTGCCCATCGTGGCTCTGGTTGCGGAGACTCTGCCCAGTACTCGTCTACACCTGCACAAATATATAGATAAATTTCATAAAAACCTATCCTATCCGTCCTTCAACAATGTAGATGATGAGTAAATATTCTCAAAGTAGGGGGTTTATTTTATGAATTTAGCAAACATCTGTCTGTTCCGATAAGAGATGATACCGATGTGATAAAGCAGTGTCTCCAGCAGCGTTCTGACCAGAGGGATTATCCAGTAGATTGTAAATAAATCCACTCCCTGCCCTTTATATACAAGCCTAAACTGATTTTTATGACTGACTTTATGAAAAAAAAATCCTTTTTTCAACATGTAGGATTTTCACAGTTATATTCAGCTAAAAGCCTGAAGTTTACACGTTAATATTCTCCTATAAACAGTTTGACAATAATATACTTTTGTTTGTTTGAGATAAAATGTTGGTTATTTCAAATATGTACAAAGGACTATAGCTCAAGAACCCAATCAATAAAGAAAAAAAAAAGAACTATAACACAAATAGAAATCAATAAATACAATATCTTTATGTGTTCAACAAGGATTATGAGGAAGTAAGCTCTTATTTATTCCCACTTCTTCCTTGTAATTATATGAAGAGCTCTTTTCCAAAACACTATATATACATTTTCAAAAATTAAGTGTTTTTATCGTCTTTCTCTGTTAATATCACTGAAATTTATGTTCTAATATTTAAAATTGTTATGGAAATATTATTATTATTATTTTCCTGATGCTATCTTAAAATCAGATTCTAAAAAAATAAAATAAAATAAATTGTAATTAAATGGCTTTTATAGCGTTTAAAGGATAGGTTGTAGATGTAAGATTTTTGTTATGTAATTGTCCTTTTTTCACTCTAAAACAAAGAGAAAAGGTTAGAGTTTTCATTATGTATAGGTCTCCATTCTATTTCATATTCATAGATCATATTGTGGCTCCTGAACTAAAATGACTTTGACACCCTGGCTATAAGCTATATAGAACTGAGCTGTGACTGTAGCTTCTATTTAATCATTTTTATGCACAGGACGTTTTTAATGGGCCAGAAACTATGCCTTGATGACGCACAGAACTCCTCCCCTAATGTTTAATCATAAAACCTAAAGTGAATTAAATAGAAGGACTAAAATGACAATTTTAGCCCCAAAATAAGAGGAGGGGGGTCGATTCTCTGTAGGTCATGTGTCCTCTAGCTCGGAATTAGATTCTGGCTCGGGTAGCTCAGCCATGTTCAACTGTATGAGTCCACTGAAGCTACGAGAACATCCATTTTTCAACCCATAATGGTATGTGACACCTGAGAGACGCCGAACCTTCGCCTGATTGAATGTGGTTTAAGCGAACGCTGCTCATTCTTTGTCTTAAAACTTTATCTAATGGGACTTTTTTTTTTTTTTTTTTTAAACACTGACATTTTTTATGTATTTATGACAGCTATAATCTAATGGAAAATCTTTTTTTTTTTTTTTTTTTACCCCGGGGGAAATAGTAGAACCTAATGATCAGACATCTTTATATCTGTCACTTTTAATCCTGAGAGACCTAAAACTATTTCAGTCAGTGTGACTGAGATATGTTAGACTTACAATGTCAGTGATTTACTACCATTAATCTCCATTTTATTGTGAAAAACGGGTATTTTCTTATAATCAATTTACTGATGTTGGTGTTCGTAAAATTTAACAGTGAATTCGAATGTTATATCAAAAAAGAGAAGACTGAAGAAAAAGTGACTTTCGGCAAAATATATCATTAACTGAGCATAACAGCATCATCTACACTGCAAAACAAAAACAAAAAAAACAAGATAAAAACATTAAATCTGAGAGAAAAGCTACACAAAACAAGTTAAATATCTATATCCATGTAACAAGATAATTTCATTTGACACGATTTCTTGTTAAAGCATGTCTACAGATGTATGAACTTAAAATAAGAAATTAACTCTTAAAACAAGATACATTATTTAACACTTTGAAATCTAACTTGTTGTTGTTGTTGTTTTCTTGGTAAGAACCAAATAATTTGGAGTGTACAACCAGTTACTGAAAAGCTGAGAAACTGCATTTTACATGAATTGTTTAAGCATCATGATAGGATTAGTGGTGCAAAGGTTATTCACATTTTTATATATCAGGAAATGTTTTAGACAGTGGTGGCTGTTTTGGTATTTAAGAATTAAAAAAAACAACAAACCACCATGACCCAGTACACAGAAGGCCTTAACTATGATTCATGAGAAGAGCAGATGTATTTAGAATCTAGAATCTTTATTTCTGTCGTTTATTACACAAGTAAATATGCACCACACACCAAAATGTGTCTTCTGCCTTTAGCCCATCACTAGATCACACACACCGCATCCTAGGGACAGTGGGCTTGCCATATTAGGTACCCAGGGAGTGAATGGAGGGGATGAAGTGCCTTGCTCAAGGGTACATCACTTTCTGCCAGTCTAGGGAAACAAACCAACAACCCTTCAGTCACAAGCCAATTTTCCAGCTGACTATTCAGAAACCTAGGTCACAGCTGCCACCACGGCCTAGGTTTCTGATCATTTTCTTGACATTTACACATTATATAGCATGAAAACGATTAAAAAAAAGGATGAAAGACTTATTGATATTGTATCACATTGATATTCTATAATTCTCAACATCAGGGGGATGTCATGTACCAGAACACCCTTAGGACTAACAAAACTACCAATCAATCTATACTATATATCCACAGACTGTATCACAGAATAAAGTATAAAGTGCATTGTTTACACACACATCTGTGCTCTGGTATCATCAAGTTTTCTTCTTCAAACTAAAATTTGTACTTGCTTATTTTGACAATCAGTCAAAAATAACACTGTCATAATATTCATATGCTGCATAAGCTGATAGTTTGTAGCTCTGTTAGCTTAGCTCTGTGTTTAGTCAGAAAACTGTCACAGTAAAATCATAATTCACCTCTCTTTTCTGTGTAGTTTGTGTTGTCGTTAAGGCAAAGCAGGTTTATTTATGTAGCATATTTCAGGAACAAGCCAACGCAAAGTGCTTTACAGAAAACATTAAGGGCATTACAGCAGGGAAGCAATAAAAAGTATGGGCATGAGATAAAAAAAAATAAAGAATAAAGATAAAAACAAAACAAAAAAGTAATAAATAGATGAAACTGAAAAAAAACTTTACGCTTAAAAGAAACAGTAGTTGTACAAGGTCAAACAAGGTCAGAACTGTTACAGTTTAGTCTGATCATCAAATGGCAACCAAAGATTTAAAAAAAAACATCCCATAATAACCTTATACTATCTTAAGCCTCATAATTAAACTCACCCGTGTAGAAAAAACATTTCAAACTCCATTCTTTTCATTTAGACCTGATCACTTTTTCACTTTCTTTGACTCTAAAAGTTGTTTCTTTGGGGTTCTCAGTGTGACTCACAACTCTATCTTGTGGTTACATATATCCCCCCACCTGTCACTGTAAATAAATTCAGTTTACGTCTCGAGAATCCAATACAGTAGCATCTTTGGTAGAACTTCAGAGCTTTTTTTTAAAAAAAATTCTAAACAGTGTACTGATAAGTTTAAGTAATTTATTAATATTATAAACCCTTTAACTGTCTTTTCTCAGATTAGATTCTTTATATCTTACATGTATTAAATAAAATTCTGGTATAAACATGTTTATGACTGAATGTCTTTGGGAGTGAATTTACTAAACAGCCCACTTGTCACCAACAGCTGAAAACAGGTCCAAAATGACACAATAAATTAGTGTAATGTTCTTTTTTTTTTTTTTTCTTCTACAAACAAGAATCTTTAAAGTAGTTCATAGAAACAGAAAATGTCTCTACAGTCATCATATTTTCACCAGTACAAACAGCTTTGATTCTTGGATAACTTTCTCAGTGTAGGTGGATGGAGCAGCCAACAGTGATGTCATTTCTATGGTTCTGTTTATTCTCATGCTCCATATTTGATTCTACATTTGAGTCATGCAGACTAAATTCATGCTTTTTCTTGTGTATCATGAATTCAGGCATGGGCATATTACAGCGCCGTCGCCACGAGGGGGCGTTTCAGGGCGACGCCCCCTCACGCCATCAACCCTGCCCCCTCGGATTGTGAGAGAAAAAATAATAATTAAAAAAAACTGTTAAAGGTTGTGCGGGATGGTTGCTAGGCACTTGATTGCATGGTGTTACTGTTATAAAACCCACGTTGTTTATGTATTGTTAAAGATATATTATGTTTTTATGTTAGTTTACATATTTCCCATGCTAAGAATGCATCGTAGTTATTCCGACGCTCACGAACGCACCGCACTTGTGTGTGAGATGCCGTAGCTGTAAAGTTTCTTTTTTCCTCCTGATGCAGCCATAGATAGCTTGTAATTTTGCCTTTTCCTGTGTACTCGCCCAACTTTCACCGTTATATCCTGGGTTTATTGTGTGTACATGCCAGAGGTGAGTTTGTATTATGTTTACAGTCCGAGTTGGATGCTACTTTAGGTTAATGTGTATCGTTTACATGCCATATCCTAATATTTAAAATAATAGAATCAACATATATACATATGACGTACTTTTGGATTTGGGTGATGTTAAAATGGCATCTAGGCCTGCGAAGAAACAGAAGAAAACACCGAGAGGCTAGCTGCCTGCTACATAGTTCGGATTCTGATGGGAATTAGCATTCATCTTGCTATCTGCGTTGGTTGTGTTAATCCATGTAGAATTAAGTGGAATAACTGCAAGGACTCTCATGATCAAGTCTTGATCATGAGAGTCCTTGCAGTTATATTAATACAGGACGCAGCCTGACTCTTCTTCCTCTGCCACTTTTTTTTTTTTTGGCGGGGTGGGGTGCGACCCCGCCCCAATGTGATAAACTCATTGCCCCCTGACTATTTTATTTCTGGCGCCAGGCCTGGCATATTACACTTAACATATCATAGCAGCAGTCAATAAAAAAACAAACAAACAAACAAAAAAAAACCCTAACTGCTAACCCTAACCGTTAACCATAACCCTAACCAACTCTAGTCCTAATTTGCTAACTGTTAACTGTAACCCTAACCATAACTCTAGTCCTATCTGCTAACCATTAACCGTAATCCTAACTGCTAATGCTAACCCTAACCATTAAACCTAACCATAACTTTAGCTCTAACTGCTAACCCTAACCATTAACTGTAACCCTAACCATAACTCCAGACCTAACTGCTAACCCTAACCGTTAACCGTAACCCTATCTCTAGCCCTAACTGTTAATGCTAACCGTAACCCTAACTGCTAATGATAATCCTAACCGTTAAACCTAATCATAACTCTAGCCCTAACTGCTAACCCTAACCGTTAACCATAACCCTATCTCTAGCCCTAACTGCTAATGCTAACCGTAACCCTAACTGCTAATGATAACCCTAACCGTTAACCGTAACCCAACTCTAGCCCTAACTGCTAACTGTAACCCTAACCTCTAATCATAACCCTAACCACTAACCTTAACCACTAATCCTCACATAACCATAAGCGCTAAGCATAACCCTAGCCCTGACCACTAACTCTAAATGTAACCCTATCATAACCCTCACCGCTAACTGTAACCGCTAACCCTAACCTTCACCATCAGTGTATTTGACGCGGCGTGAACACACGTAGAAAGCTTAAAACGCATACACAAAACATGCCAATAAAAAAAGGTTTGTATATTTAGATGAGTCAGGATTTCACATTGTTCCTGTCGATGTTGGAGATGGGCAGGTACCAGATGTGTTGTTTCATCTGTTCGCACTGGATGCCTCTTATCGGCTGCATGTTTGTTATGTTTGGTCGAACAGGTCATGTTTGTTTAAAGGCAGATGGGACCACGTCACACATCTGAAAGCCTCTGTCCAGTGTCACATGAAGAGACAGAGATAAGAAAATACTGAGTGGAGACACTATCAATGTCAGCAGCTTTTTAACCCATCACCTCTGCTCACTTAGGAAGTTATCAATCAAATTCAATCAAATTTTATTTATATAGCATCACACTGACAGAAGTTATCGCATGCCACTTTGCATTTAGACCTAGTTTTATAGCAGACTCTTAATCCAATTTACAATTTGGCTTAAGAGTTCTTAATTTAATTGGGGGAAGGGGACACATGGATGTAAACTGTGCTACAATTATTGTTAGTATAATTACAAATAGCTAGAAAAAATGTTCATATTTTTACTGTTAATATTACTACTGCAGCTGTTAGTACCAATAATAGAAACCTCTACCATCTATGCAACTATCTAATAAACACTATCGCAGCTATATGGATAAATGAGTGATGACAAGTTAGTTATTATGAGTTAGATTTATTAGCTTTTGCAGAATTTAATTATAAGAAATAATTCTTATAGAATAGCATAGAGCAAATAAAGTCATATATTATACACAATATAAAGGCCATACACTAATAATTCATTGGACTACCTTTATATTTGACTATGGGATGGATTTGCCACTTATTTAATGTCACAATAAATATCACATGATTTATTTTCACGCAGAGTAGCATTCTTTTGTCAACATCTTGTTTAGATGATGGATTGTCGGACCACTTTGCAAAGTCTTATCCATCAGGTTCAGGTTTGGACTCTATGGTGTCCAATTAATTGTGTGAAAATGACGCCTTGAGTTTCTGATTCTGTTGAATCCTGGTGTTATTGTCTTGGAATACGCCCATGTCATCAGCAAAGAAAAAAAATCAATTACGTTCATGCAGTATATTCACTTAACCCTTAATATTACTGAAGTTAGACCTGATCAACTGTAAGCACTAGGCATGATGGGTAATCACTTCATGTGTGTCTCTTCTCATCCTGATGTCTGGAACAGGGTCAATCTGGACTCATCAGACCACATGACCTTTTTCAATAGAAACAGTCCAATCTTTACGCTCCACAGTGAACTGATGGTTGTTTATGAAACGAGAAGCTACTCACTGCATCAGTATGAGTCAAAGCACATGTAGCAGCTAAAACATATGAATCACAGCAGTAATTATTCAATAAGGATCTGATTTATTCGCTTTTTTGTGGCCAGGAAATGTCAGTGTATTAGTGTAAATCTTCAAAAACATATAATGGGTTTGTTCTTTCTTTCCAATATTAAATGTATTATATTAAAGCACAAATAAGCACTGATTTGAGTATAAGCGCTCAATATCCCAGGGCTAAAACAGGATCTTTTATTTCGTAATGTTGCCTTAATAGAGTCAAACTCTTTATTTACCTTTCAAAAACTGTTTTATGATTCACTTATTTGAATATAAACTGCTGAGATGTTTATATTTTACAGATCAACTCCCAGTTCTTGCAAATGTTTACGAGTATTAAATACATTTTTTTTTTTTTTTAACATATATTTGCTGACACCCTTTTCACAGCCTCAGTATTCTGTTACTGTGCTAATATTACTGGTCAATTATTTCTTTTCATCTCTTGTACAGCGAGGATGAAACCAAACTAAAATGTTATATTAAGACTTTCTTTCTTGACAACATTAAATCTGAGGGTGATTTACTAATATAGAGCTTACTCCTGAATTTAGTCCAGCGTTTTTGTGAGATTTTCTACTAGTTTGGCTCAGTGTCCCACGTCACATGATAGGGAGTTCTTCAGTGGGCAGGTGTAGAAAGACGCTGAAGACCAAGGAACCCTCAGAAGAATCCCTTGGACGTATTCTACATTCTGGAAGCATTTATTGGAGCAAGCTTGTGAGAACAGATTGCTCAATACAAGAGATTACTCCCTGAATGTAGTTCTGAATGCACTTCCCATTGAACAACATTATGTCCTCTTGAGACCGAGCAATGCCTTTTTGTCCTCTGTAGGGGACAAGAGTTTCCCAACTTTACTTTAAAAACGAAAAACGCTGCCTACTGCAAAGGACTTTCCATTTAAAAAAAAGAAAGAAGAAGAAGAAATTTAGAAACTGTAGCATTGTGCTGTTTCCATTCAAGACAATTTAACCCATAAAGACCCAAACATCCACTGCCAACCAAAACCATCTACTGACCTGAAATGTTTAATAACCTGTTGATCCATTAATGTTATCAATACATGTAAATAACTGGTGTAAAATGCAGTTTGTCATCTTTTTATGATCATCAGATATGACCTATTTGGACATGGAAACAGTTGTGGATGGAGAGTGTAGACTTTGATATTTTTTGCTGAAAAAATGACCTTTTCCTCATTTATTTTCTGATTTGATCTAATGTCATTTGAATTTAGTTTGAGCTTTATCAATCAAAATTATTATTATTGTTATTATATTATTTTTATTTTTTTTTATTGATCACCACCTACATCATCAGTGAATTAAATGTAGGAAAATACATGATTTACACTGAAAAAAACTAAAATAAAGAGAATAATATGACAACAAATGGCGATAAATCACTTTAAAATGGTTCGATTTAGAGAAAACTTGATTTGGGAATTGCCATAGAAGTACCACTGGGTCTTTTTGGGTTAATGTAAAAAAAAAAAAAAAAAACATTTACGTCCCTGGCTCTCATGAGCTTTAAGTACCGATATTAAATGAACATATGAGTATGTTTTTGTGTGATTGCTCATCTTGGGTAAATACATCCCGTGGTGTTAAAGGACACCATTGTAACTGACACAAATATGCAGCCTCTTAATGGGGACAGAAGGAAGTAGTTGAGTAAAAATGTGTCTATGAAGCAAATCCAGACAGAGGTTAGAATGTCCATGGAACCTCAGAAGTAAGACATGGATCAAACCATGACTTAATGTTCAACACTTCAGTATTGGCACCATTCAGACTCACCCAGTCTGTGATCTGCATGATTATACTTCATGATCATAACATGTGCCGGAACTTTTGGAACCCGGACAAAGATGGGACAAGAAGTAGTATCTGATGGTACCTGGGGGTCCCTGCTGTCGTGTTGTAGAAATGCCAAAAAGCTGCTTAGTCGAAGTGAGATAAGCTGATACCGACAATGGAAAAGCATCAAATGTTACATGTGACTGTTGGTGTTAGAGCTGTGTGATATTGCCAAAAATTTCTATTTAGATTTTTCAGCGTTCAGGATGACTTACAGGTTTAGTCGATTCATTTTGGATGTTTCAAAAATACACTTTCTATACTAAAACAACAGTAAGTGTCATATTTGGCGGAGAAACACATTCACAGTTAATCAGTTACAATACAAGAAGCATCAGGGCAATATGTATTATACAATATACATCAGGGTTGTTGAACTCATTTTACTTCAGGGACCACATTCAGCCTAATATAATGTAAAATGGTCAGTAAAATAATAACAAATTATAAAATTACATTGTTTAAAGGTTTATATCTACAAACCTTCCTTAAAAATATGAATAACGTGAAGAACTTCAAATGTCTTAAATAAGTTTTAACAACTGTTTAGCATTTACACAAGTGCATAACAACTTAGACACAGTGGATCCACAAATGCACAAAACATTTAGTAACAGGCTGAATATTGCCTGTTAATATTTGCAAATATTTGTTGAGATTATTCACATTTTTTAAAGGATAGTTTGTAAATGTTAACATTTACTTGAGATCGAAATGGTCTGCATGTAGAACCTGACCTAAAATGATTTTGATACCAATGATTTTCGTTATCTTTAGTGTCATTTTTGTATTTTACAAACTCATCCCAGGGGGTGGATTGGACCCTTTGATCAGACAGTTTTGACCTA
>JAPSES010074704.1:0-10251 GCA_029822895.1 Maxillicosta whitleyi
TACCTCTATAGTTTCAGTGTGTACCTCTATAGTTTCAGTGTGTACCTCTATAGTTTGTGTGTGTACCACTATAGTTTCAGTGTGTACCTCTATAGTTTCAGTGTGTACCTCTATAGTTTGTGTGTGTACCTCTGTAGTTTCAGTGTGTACCTCTATAGTTTGTGTGTGTACCTCTATAGTTTGTGTGTGTACCTCTATAGTTTCAGTGCAGTAATGGGAGCAGCTGTTTTTCTACATGGTGTGATGTTCACCTCATTCTCAGTTCTGACTTATTTTATTTATTTATCAAAATGTTTACAAAAATAGTTTTCAGTCTGGTCACCCTCTTCAAATGCAGATTAGCTACAGTTCTGTCCCATTTTTTTCATTTTGTCTTTAATGATGGCAGTTGGTGGTGTGTATAACCATAGTTTACATAGTTTTTTCTCTCTTAATGTACACTGAATTTTCAGCACTTACAAGAACAGGTTTATAAAGTTACAAACTGCTCTATATTGTGTCTCCATTTTCAGTCGTGTACTTGACAATCAGTTTATCAAAAAATGTAAAAATGACATTCAGACTGCCTTTGATTTACTTTTTACTTGTACTTTTAGTTACATTACTTGAGTACATTTATTTTTACAGTACTTGTACTTAAGTACAAAAAGATTCAGATACTTTAAGACTTTAACTCCAGTAACATTTCAGAAACTTTGACTTTCAGTCATTTATTGGAGGGTACCGATACTTTTACTAGAGTGGGATTTTTCACTACTTTATACAACACTGTGTTTGAATTATGTTGTTTTTTTGTGTCATGTACATGTAAAGTAAAAGCCATGGGTAGAATATTTCTGTTGTTATAGGTTATTATTTGGTAAGTACATTTTTCTTCAGTGTTGAAGTTTTTGTTAAAACCCTCAGTTTATCTATTTGGTATGTCTGACGGAGGGGCTAGGGGAAATGTAAGGAGGGTTTGTTCTGTAGGAAGGGAGACAGGGTTTGGATGCTGAACTGGTGCTGTGGGAAGTTCGTATGTTCTTTCGTTTTTTTTATTGCACTTGTTAAATAAAAAACACAGAAAAAGAGTTTGGAGACTTCCATCATTTTGTTAAAAGAGTGGAATGAACCAGTGACATAGGGTGTCAGAAGTGGGATGGCCAGTCGACGACAACTGTTCCCACCTACACATACAGGTGTGCGTTCTCAGAACCCACTGAACTGTGGAGACCTGGCAGCCTTGGAGGCAGCTGGAGGACACGAAGAGTCCTGGGGGTCAGAGGAGGAGGAAAAGGAGACAGAACAGCAGCCTGTACCAACAGCACCACCTAGAGCGAGAGAAGAGCTGGTGGGTCTGATGAGAGACTTTTTGGTGGGACAGCAGAGACATGAGGAGGGCCTCCTAGACCATCTGCAGGTGCTGAGTGCTGGGGATGGCCAAAGGGAGAATGGGCTGACTGGTTTCATTGCTGATAGGAAGGCATTGGAGGCCTACACCGCAATGGATGAGGACCAGGCCCATTCCTACGACCACCTTCGAGCGGCACTCCTGGCCATGTTTGACATTTCACCAGAGACTTACGGACAGCAGTTCCGGGCCAACACTGTACCTACTGAAGAGAACCCAACCGACTTATCATCAGCTGAGAGGGCTCTACCACTGCTGGGTCTGGCCTGAACAGCACACCAAGGAGCAGATAGGTGAGGCCATTGTCTTGGAGTAGCTGTTATGTGTACTCTCACCCAAGGTCTAAATGTGGGTAAAAGAACATGAACCTAGCCACTGCAAAACTCACTCTTCAGTACATAAATGCACGAAGAGCAACATCAGCATACCACAGTGGACCCGGACATCAGTCATCAGCACAGCCCTGACTTCCCAGAGCTTCCCTGTGTCCCATTCGGAAGGCCAAACTCACTGGTGCTTGTTACACTCTCCAGTTTGGTGACACTAGTGCCACTGGAAAGTGCCAGAGGTTTAAAGCTGGCACTATTAGGCCGTGTTCAGACGGGATGGTTTTTTTGCAGCCCCCGGTAGATGGTTTACATTATTTTCCTATGGTACAGGGTGTTTTTTAGAAAACATGCTGGGTGGTTTTAAAAACGCCGCCGCTGGATGTTTTTTTCCACCCACCCCGGGTGGTTTTCACGTTGAGAAATTTGAACTCGCCTGGTCAGGTGCTTTTTTGACAGCTGACCAATGAGAGACCGCTTGCGTCACAGTGAAGGCGAAGACTGAAAAAAAAAAAAAAAAAAGAAATGAAACGGGCATTGTCAAGATGTAGCTCTTCAACGAGCAGGTGATATGCGCCGTATTGCTGCCGTCTCCCATTAATGTCATGCACCCAAGGATGGGAATGCTCATTTTCACCGTCATCTAATGCCAAAATAAGGGCCAGTTTCCTATTTCGCGTCACTGTAGCCTATACATTACAATAGCGATAGCGGCTAGCAGTTGACGACACTATGTAGTAGAGGTAATATCTTAAGCCCGAGTCCGACAGGCCGGGTCGGACATTTTAGGGTTAGGGTTCGACCCGACCTGAATTTCGGGCCAGGTCGGACTCGGGCTTAAGATATTACCTCTACTACATAGTGTCGTCAACTGCTATCAGTCGGGTCAGGCCGGGCTTCTCTCTTGCTGACTTTTTATTTGTCTCACTGCCGCTCTCTCTCTGTTAAAGTGCCACGCTAGGTTCTTAAGACGTACTGCTGCTGTGGTTTGTGGCCCAATTTTCAACCCGTCAAAATGACAGACGGCCTTAAATTTTTCAGTCAACTCTTAAAAAAATCCGTCAATGATGGAAAATTGTGGGTTAATGTAACCTCTGCAGACACAGAAATATAAAAGATGTAAATGTTTATACAGTCTTGTTTTACTTTGATTTCGTTAAAAAAAAAAGACAGGCTTTAATTTGTTATCATAAATCACCCCTCCTCCTCCTCACAAATAAAATATGAAATTTCGGGTTTGCTTCGGGCTCGGGGCTGCAAATCAAGTTAATTAGTTGGGCTCGTTCTGGGTCGGGCTTTAATACCTGTGGGCCTGGGTCGGGTCGGGCTGGATTTTTGGCCCGATCTTACCTCTACTATGTAGCACTACAAGACAGACGCTTGCTCTAGCTGCTTGAGAACTCCCGTTGTCATGGGGATAAAAAAAACGCTCTGTGCTTTTTATGGAAAGGGGAAAAGACACCCTGTCAGCTTTTTCTCTCATCGAAAACCACCTGGGGCAGGTGTTTTCTTTTTTAAAAAACCATCCCGTCTGAATACGGCCTTAATGGACTGCTGTTGTGGACTCTGGCACCTTCCTGTCACTGGTGCAGGGATAACTGGTGCCAAAGGTCAGTTTGGATTATTTTCGAATGGAGAACATTATGTGTGTATGTGGGGATAGACATTCCTACTCCACTGCGGATATGACTGTGGTTGTGGATAAACAGCCTTATTGACTGTGGGTGTGGTGGATAATCTGCCTGTGCCAGTCATTTTAGGGTGGGACTTACTTGCATTGCTGGATGAGCTGCTAGAAGACAGACAATTGGATAGTGACTCAGGGAAGGATTTGTTTGTACCAGTGATCACCTGAGCTCAGTGGTGGTCTGAGAGATTCTGATTCTGGCAGGGATATGGACAATGTCCCTGGGGCTGATCCCTTTGTGACCCTGGACAGTGGTTTGTTTGAGGAGGGCACAAAGGATCCATGAAAATCAAGTCACCAGCATCGCTTTGAAAAGGGACTAAAAACTAAGGTGCCAGAGTATAAGGAGACACAATCGAAGGACAGGAGGAAGGTACCAGGGGATATTGGAACTTTGCAAAGGGGGATCAGACTTTAAACCACTTGTTTGAAAAGGTGGTGGAAAAACTGGATCTGGTCACTGGGTACAAGCAACATTTTGTGCTGGACAATCGCATTCTTTTTGAGGTTGTGATGGTGCCAAGCACCTGGTGGTAACAGTTTCCTGTCAGCCATTGATCATGCACTTTTGCATACACCCTGCCTTGGGCAGGACATCTTGGCCACAACAAGACATACTTGCGGATTTGCTCCAGGTTCTACTGGCCCTCTATGTATACCGATGTAAAGGACTATTGTAGGACTTATTCCACATGCCAGAAAACCTGTCATGTGCGCAAGTCTGACCATGCATGCCTTCCACCCCTGCCTGTGATTTCCACCCCTTTCCGATGGATCCCTATGGACATTTTCAGATCATTGATGAAGAGCAGTAGGGGGCATCAGTACATCCTGGTGGTCTGTGACTATTCTACCAGGTTCCGTGAGGCCTTCCCTTTGCAGACGATCACTGCCCCTACTGTTCTGCGGTACCTGGTGCAGTTGTTTTCCAGGGTTAGGATCCCGGACAAGATCGCAATGGACCAGGGGATTAACTTCACCTCCAGGCAACTGCAGCTCTTCCACCGGCAGATGGGGATCTCAGCCATCAAGGCCAATCCATATCACCCACAGACAGATGGCTTGGGACTAGGACCAGTGGTTACCCTTCCTGTTGTTTGCGTACAGAGAAGTTCCACAAGCCTCCACTGGGCTTTTGAACTGCTCTATGGCTGGGATGTGCAGGGGCCATTGGACCTACTACAGAAGAGTTGGGAGGCCCCATCAGTGTCAGTCAGCAAGCACATTGTGGTCCAGTTTGTGCTCGAGATGAGGGACCGATTAGCAAGATACAGGGAGGAGGTGGACCTGAATTTGAAGGAGGCCCAGCAGACCTAGAAGGTATGGTATGACCTACATGCCAGACACCCAAGAGTTCCAGCCTGGTCAGAAGGTCCTGCTTCTTTTACCTTCTTCTAACAGCAAGCTGCTAGCCAAGTGGCAGGGCCAATACACAATCCTTTGGAGGATGGGCCCTATAACTTAAAAGATCCACCATCCTGAGAAGAAAAAGTCAAAACAGACATATCACATCAACCTCTTGAGGGAATGGAACGAGGCAATCATGCCAGTTCCTGTGGCGTTGCTGCTGGTTACAGAGGTTGACAGTGATACGGAGGAAGAGGCAACTCAGACAGACTTTGCAAAGACCTCTGAACCTGACCTGGGCCACCTCACCGTTCACCACTCTGGTAAGCCTCACCAAGTCTTCCAGAAGGAGGCCAATCTGTTTGCTGCCAGTCCAGGAAAGACTATCTTAGTCAAGCACATCATTGGACTCAAACAGAGATGGCCCCTCTGTCAGTGTTTGTATAGAGTGCCACAACATCTGGTGTCAGAACTGCAGAAGAAGGTGGAAAAAATGCAGCACCTTGGGGTGATCGAGCTATCCCAGCCCAGTGGTCATAGTGGTGAAGAAGGATACTTCGCTCCACGTATGCATTGACTTCTGGAAACTTGATGCCTATCCAATGCCACAAATTAATGACCTGCTGGAGAAGATCGGCCAGGCCAAGTTCATCACGGTGCTTGACCTCTGCAAAGGCTACTGGCAGGTGCCCCTGGAGGAGTTCAGTCATCCATACACCGCCTTCCAGACAACTGCTGGCCTCTTCCAGTTCACGATGATGCCCTTTGGTCTCCATGGAGCACCCACCACCTTTCAGAGATGGAGGGACTATGTCCTACAAGGGTGTGAGGACTGCAGTACTGCCTGTAATGATATGCATAAATGGTTCTACGTTGAGGTGCAGTTCATTTGTAGGCCACTGGCAGCAGTATGGGCGCAATAAAAAGTGATGGCTGAAAATCTATAACGGTGTAGAGTATGCTCCATAAACAAATATCGTAACATGGTGTCAGAAGTAAATTCATTAGGTGAAATTAGCATCGCAAGCATGGAAGGACTTAAGCCACCAGCAGGACTTGATTTACTGCATGGGAACCTGTCAGAAAACTGGAGAAGATTTTGACAAAGTTTTGAGCTGTAGCTGTATGAGCTGTAAGCAGCGACCGGAGGTGCTAGCAAGCCACCCAAAGTACAGTCCTTGCTGTTTCTTCACGTAGCTGGCGAGGAGGCAGTTGAAGTGTACAATACCTTCACATTTGAAGAAAATGGTGATGAACATAAGCTGACGAAAATAATGGACAAATTTGAGGAATACTGTAACCCAAAGAAGAACACAATATATGAAAGGTACAAGTTTTTCACATGTCTACAAGGGGATATGTCCATTAGCCAATACATTACGGAGCTAAAACTAAAGGCTAAATCATGTGAATTCAAGGAATTGCAAGAATCCCATATCAGATATCGTGTAGTCTGTGGAGTTACATCGGATACAATGAGAGAAAGGTTGCTCCAGGAAGTCGATGTCTCTCAAAAAAGCAATTCAGCTTTGTCTTGCCGCAGAAACTACTAAAGCTCAAATCAAGAAAATGCATGATGAGGATAATGCACAAGCCTCCGTACATGGAAGCAAACACGTAGATGCGGTGGAACATAAACTGACACGCAAAAAAGACGAGAAAAGTAAAATGAAACCAACCGAGAAAGACAAAGTTTAATTCTAAACGATGTGGAACTGAGTGTGCATCACGCCAATGCCCGGCTTATGGCAAACAGTGTAAGAACTGTGAGAAACTGAATCACTTTGCCAGAATGTGTAGATCGAGAAAAGTACACGCAGTCAATTATGATGCCACCGATCAGCAAGCAAGTCTGTTTGTGGGAGCTGTACGTGCAAAGACACATTCACAAGCAGATGAATGGACTGTAGAAATAGAATTGGACTGCAAACCAGTCAAATTTAAATTAGATACTGGAGCGCAAGCTAATGTCATTCCTTACAGTTTGCTACAAAGACTAGGTAAAAGAAATATGGTTAAACCTACAAATGTGAAGCTGTCAACATACACTGGAAACAAAATAGAAGTAAAAGGAAAGTGCAACTGGAAGGTGAAATACAAAAAGAAATGTTTTGTTTTGGAGTTCATTGTTATAAAATCAGAAGCCAAGCCGATATTGGGAATTCAGGCATGTGAGGATATGGGACTCATCAAGAGAGTGATGGCACTAAATAAAAGCGATGAAATGGACATCCTAAAAGACTATGCTGATGTGTTTGAGGGCATAGGGTGCCTAGAAGGAGAACATATCATCTGTATTGATGAGAGTGTAACACAAAGTTCACCCACCTAGAAAAGTTCCTGTCACTTTAAGAGAGAAACTCAAAGCAGAACTGAATAGAATGGGAAAAATGAATGTGATTGAAAAAATAGAAGAGCCTACACAGTGGGTAAATCCAATAGTGATTGTGGAAAAGTCAAATGGACAACTGCGAATCTGTCTATATCCATGTGATCTTAACACAGCAGTAATGAGAGAACATTACCAGTTACTGACAGTAGAAGGAATAACTAGCAGACTGTCCAAGGCCAAACACTTCACTGTGCTGGACGCAAGTTCAGGATTTTGGCAACTTAAATTAGATGAAGCCAGCTCTCGTCTCTGTACATTCAACACTCCTTTTGGTTGGTACAGATTTCTCTGTCTGGCTTTTGGAATTAATTCAGCCCCAGAAGTGTTTCAAAGGACTGTGAGACAGCTGTTAGAAGGAATTGAAGGTGTTGAGACATACATAGATGACCTTTTGGTCTGGGGTGAAACAAAAGCACAACATGGATCTGCCGCTGTCGGTGACAGTGATGGACAGAGTCTGCAGATGTTTTTGAGCTGGAAGTAGGCAGATTTGATGGAGTTGTTGATGTGGGCCTGGAATGAAAGTGTACAGTCCAGGATGACACCCAGGTTGCGCACTTCTTTGGAGGGCCTGATGGTACAGCCATCCACATTCACTTCCTTGGACAGTGAGGAGGGGGGGCACCACCATGAGGTCTGTTTTCCTGTTGTTGAGTTTGAGAAGGTTAGTGGACATCCATGTCTTTATGTCATCCAGGCAGTGAACAAGTGATAGAGGAGGCAGATGTGCAGATGGTTTGGTGCTGATTCAGAGTTGGGTATCATCGGCATAGCAGTGGAAAGTGAGACCATGTTGACACCCACCAAACGCAAATGCGTCCTCCATCTTTGGAATGGAGCCCCCCCCCGGCAGACCAATGCAGTGAACTGTTATAACTTTAATAAATGTCCTTTGTACAAAGTTAAAGACGTTGCCTTTTATCCTCCTCTTTACAGACACATCGGACATATTTAAGGGGCAGACGGACATATTTAAGGGACAGACGGACAAGGGAAATGTTTCCATTTGTTTGTAGCGATAGTTCCAGTCTGTGTTAATTTCCTTTGTAGGTTTAAAACGGTGGTTACTATCCATCGCGATGGTGGGTTTACGATGACAATGGGCGATGATATCGTCTAATGGCACAACCTTAATATATATAACCTTGTTATGTTTTATTTGCATTGGTGATTTGTGTCAACATAGACAGGTTGTTCAGAGACCATGAAAAGCAGAGCAGATATATGAGGCATCCAGTGTGTGAGAAGTTTCCATTAAAGTAATCCAGATATTTGGCAGATGTCGTCTAAATGATGCTTACACTTGTGACAGCTGAAGCATGACAGATTCCTCCACAACAGCTCAGTCATATTTGTCGGTCCCCTGAGTGCTTGGCATCACTTCCTCCCAAAATGCACGTCAGCACAAAACTGCTATTAATTTAATTCAACTTTCTGCATATTAACTGCCTGCTAAATGTACTACAAAGGTATAGCATCACACACACTAAACTGTACCAACGGCTGGTGGCAGCAGGTGTTTTCCACATGTGCACATTTACTGTCACATCAAGTAAAAATAGCTTATTTAATTGTACTTCACTCAGCCTGTGTCACAATAAGTAAATTGTCAGAGCAGAATTCTAAGTAATTATACTAAACAGTATAGCGTTAATTTATAGAGTAAGTGTATATTAATTATAGTTATAAAAGAAATTAATCAACAAGCAAATGATAAATAAAACAATACAAGTTTATACCCCTCCCACCTTTATCCATTACTGTTATTTTATATATATTATCAACCAAAAATGTAGCAAACATATTTTATTTCAAAATTCCACCAGTGCAATGTTTAAAATGTAGATAAATACACAAATAAAAAATATAAACTAAGTTACTAGATCAAATATTGCAGAGATTGTGTGAATAACACAAATAGAATGTAGTTAACATAATATATACAATGAACTGTAAATAAATTCAATAAAATGCGAAATAATAAATGCCATTAGTAAAATATTAATGTAAGTTAGGGGTATTTTAGCATCTTCCCCATTAGGTTAAGGTAGACTAAATTACACCTTCCAGTTATTTAAAGGGGCTCTATGTAATATTTATATTTAAAAAATATGAGTTAAATGACTTAAAATGATCATTAAAGCTTGTAGAATAAAGCATCCAATGTATTATAAAGGTATAAAGTGAATTTAATTCCACCAGTGGATTCGTGTTGCCATCTAACAACACGGGGCTTTTGATTGCCCGAGGACACAATGGACTGACTAGGATAGCGCAGGATCCAAACTGCCAACCCTTCGGTTAGTGGACAACCCGTTCTACCTACTGAGTCATGCCCCCCCCCCCCCCCTTTAAAGGCTCAATGTGTTATGTTCAGGTGTAGTTTATGTTGGAGTCTGTTGAGACATGACCCTTTGTTTACATTCGTTAACTTAGATAATTGCCTCCATCACTTGTTTACATCCATGATAACAGTCTGCACATTTATTTGACTTTAGAATGTTTGGATTTGTTTCCTGCTCAATATCCTCATGCTCCCTCTTTGTGCAACATTACCTCTCTTCAGCTTCTCTACAGTGGCAGTAATTTGTAAAATGAGCTGCTGCTAGCTTGGATGTCAAGTTGGCTAACATGAAAACACCTACATGATCCAACACACAAACAGTGCACAGTATGAGCACACAAGAATGACACTGAAATCATCATCTTCTGCTCCACTTATCACAGCTGATTTTTGTTTTGCTCATCTTCTTTCCTGTTTACTTTCTGGTGGATAGCTTGTCTCCATTTTCTTTTGGTGACTTCCGATTGTTATTGTTCAAGTTGAATTGCATGTTTCCTCCAGAGGTGTCTTTGCAATCGTATCTTGGTTTTCCAAAGCAGAGGGGCTTGTGGTCACTGCAAGCTCCAGTGCAATTCAATGTTGCTGTGAAGTAAAGTTTAGACTTTATTTTTCACAAAGCTTTGGGAAGTTGCATTTTTCATATATTAAAGTTCCCCTTCTGTCCTCCTGTCCTTCTGTCCTCCTCTCCTTCTGTCCTTCTGTCCTCCTGTCCTTCCTACTGCTGTGTCTCCACTATGGTTGAATACATTGTGTCATTTCTGTGTA
>JAPSES010074705.1:0-10249 GCA_029822895.1 Maxillicosta whitleyi
TGTTGTAATGCTGCTGGTACACAAATTTCCCCAAGGGACCTCCCAAAGGGATTAATAAAGTATATTCTATTCTATTCAATTCTGTTCTAAACTCTGAACGATTAAACTTCAATAAAATGCCCCATATGACACTGATGATTATGTTACAGTGTTGTTTCAGTGTCACAAGATTTAGCTTCAAACCTGCATCGGATCAGTTTGTTTTCTGCCTCTGTGTGTGTTCTGTACGTACACACACCGCTTTTGGTTTAGTGCTAAAAATTGCGTCGTCTAAACACAAAGAGAAGAGGAGGCAGGAGCAGTGGGCTTTAGGCTGCCCACCGGATCAGTGCTTAAAAATGGTGCCGGTGTTTTCTGTAAAAGCTGAAACAATGGGAATGTACTGAAAGCACATTTAATAAAAATCAGGTTAAAACAATCCAAACCTGCACAAATCAACACACAGAAATCATCCCTTTAATAATCAGGTCAACACTTATTGCCTAAAAGAATCCATATAATTCTCTCCAAAACTGGTTAAATGCAGCTCTAAGCTTTAAGACGTTTATTAGACTTGTTGCATTGTAGGCCTCACCTCCACTAGACTAACATTTAATAAAGTGACTTTAGTGAGACAATAACTTCCCCTTCAGATGAAACAGATCTCTCTACTTTATTGCAAATTAATTGGATTTTCCAGTTCTTTTCAGAAAACTGGATTAAGGGAAGAATTCACACTGGGATTATTACATTTACAAAAATCAGCCCAAATGCATTCACTCATGACAGTCAACATAGAATAAAATCAAAGATACATGTTCATTTTGGGCATTAAAATGTACAATAACTTTAAATAAAACCCAAACATTGGACATTTGAAAGAAACATAATATCATAGTTGTATAAACAAAGTTATTACAAATTAAAATCTTATTAGAGTACTTCTGCTGCAAGCATGTAGGTTTAAAAAAAACACACCAGTATCTAAACTCACTACCATGATACCTGTAATGGTGAAGGAATAGTCATGAACGTATTATTATTACACATTATGCATAAACTCTCATAGAAACACCCTGTGTGTGAACTGAACTAGGGCTGTTTTTCCATGAAGAGATGTGAAATTCACCCTATTAGATGTTATTATTCTGATTGTAAACAGCAGTGCTAAAGGTTAAAAGGGTCGGAGAACGACCACGAATAAGAGATGAGTGAAAACTGTTAAATAAATACTCAGTGGTCGGGAACTGTATGAATGGGCAAACAAGTGCTCACGCAATCAGTGCATAAACCAACAAACGGATCGGGTGCATTTGTCTCATTTAGTATTTCAAGTACTAATCTACTCTACTCTAAAGGTTACAAGGTGCGGTCTACTCTGTATTCATTCTAACTACACTCACTTGGCTAATGACTGCATCAAAAAACAATAGATATGGGGGGAAATATGTGTTCTACCTCACTGCATGCTGTTATTTATTACTTTAAATCAGGGGTGGCAAATATATGGCCCCTGAGCCAAAACTGGCCCGCCAAAGGGTCCAATCCAGCCCGAAATGCAAATATTATACTGAAGATATTAGTTATTATGACAGTCAAAGGTGTTAAAATCATCTTAGTTCAGGTTTCACATACAGACCAGACTAGTAAAAAACAGAAAAAATTATTAAGACCACCAAAACTCATCAAAAACAATAGTTATGCAATCAAATACTAACTCCTGTGTTTGCCAGATCCAAATGATAAAACTAATTATTAGAATTGCCAGGTGGAGTACAAAAGGAATGCAACAAAATAGCGCATATTTTAATTATTTTTTTTTTTTTTGTGTCACAGTTTAGCATTAAACACACCCCACATTTATTCTCTAACTTTAGTTTATACCAAGTTATGCAAAAATAAATATTTCATTTAGTTTAGTTTACATTACATTAGGTGCTATATTATATTAAAAGGATGAACATGCGGTAATATCTAAACTAGTTTGTTGCAGAAAAAGCTGTAACCTATTAATGCACATGTATTTTGGGACATATTTGGAATGAATTGTGGATTATTGAGGTCTAAAGAAGTGAGGACATTGAATTAGATCTTTTGTTGTTGTGATTATACAGTTATGGAAAAAAATTATTAGACCATCAAAAACAATGGTTATGTGTATAAGTATTAACTCCTGTGTGTATCATGTGACTAAAACAGACAGAAACGAAAACAGAATGTTTAAAAACAATGTTTTTTGTCAGTACAATGACATCGATATTGATGTAAGAACTGAAGTAATTTTATTTTTTTATCAAGAAAACATGGAAAATCATAGATATCAGTTCTGAAATTAAACTCTTATGAGTTATTTTTGTTGTTATTATTATATTTGTCCAAACAAATGTACCTTTAGTTGTACCAGGCTTTAAAAAGAACATGAAACTGAAGAAAACAAGGGGTGGTCTAATAATTTTTTCCACGACTGCAGATCATTATAATAACCTATAAATAATGACAGGTCTAAATTTTCTCTTTGTTTTAGTCTAAAAAGAGTAAAATTACATGAAAATGTTGACATTTACAAACTATCATTTCACGAAAAAATGTGAACCTGAACAAATATGAACCTGAAATGTCTTAAGAAAAATAAGTATAGAATATTGTTAAAACTGCACTTATTTTTCCTAAGAATTTTCAGGTTGCTCCTGGTTATTTGTGTATGTGTATGTAGTTTATCTATGTAAACATTTTCATAATGTAATTTTATTTCTTCCACACAAAAACAACAGATGACGTTATTTATATGTTGTTTATAGGATATTATAATAGTACAGTCGTGGAAAAAAAATACTACCGCATCCTTATTTTCTTCAATTTCTTGATCATTTTAATGCCTGGTACAACTAAAAGTACATTTATTTTGACAACTATAATGATTATTTAGAAATGTTGAATTGAGATGGTAGATATGTTTCCATTGTTGTTGATTTTTTTTTCTGTTTATGGTGTGAATGCTCGATGCTTGACGCTGTACATATTTAATTTTACACGTGTATCAGTTGAAAAGGATAGGCAAAAAAAAAAAGCTTTTGCTTCTTTGCTTCTCTTTGTTTTTAACTGTTTTATTGGTTTCATCTGTTTCATCTATTCATCTTTTTAATTTGTATCTTTTACTTTTTAATCTTGAATCCTGTTTATCTTATGCCTATACTTTTTATTGCTTCTATGCTGTTAATGTTTTATGCAGGGTTCGAATTATCATGTTGACCCTATGGGGGTCTCTCAATAAATAAATAAATAAATAAAACTAAATAAATATATAAAAAAAAATATATAATACGCAAGTATAGATCAGTTTAGTTTCAAGAGGGGAGAGGTTTTTGTGCACGGCCCAGTTTCCGCACATTAACATACAGTACATAGCAGACAGCGATATGTTTTATTATTATTATTATTATTATTAATCTATCGAAATTATTGTTTCACAAACTGTCCAATAGATTGACGTTTGCGTGCATGGTGGTGTGGTGCAGCCTTCCACGTTCGGCGATAAACACCTTCACGTTAAACACGCTAAACTCACATGCTAAAACACGTTAAACACAAAGTAATGGGCGCACAGTGATTGGAAATTACTTTTATTTATGATTAAATATGGTGCATTTGAGAGATAATTGATTTTGCCGTTTTCATGGGAGCCATTGCTCCCCCTATGGGAGCTCAGCCCCCACTGGCTCCCACATAATTCGAACACTGGTTTTACGTAAAGCACTTATGTTTTGTACATGAAATGTGCTATAGAAATAAACCTGCCTTTCCTTCTAGCCTATTGCTTTTCTCTTTTTTTATGTGTATTATAATTATTGTTTTAAGTGCATTGATGTGATTGATGTACAAACCAAACCAAAAATAAAACAATTCATTCATTCATATTATGTTATTATGTTACTGGCCACTTGATAACACATTGGATTGTATGAGGTTCCTGAACTGGAATGAATCTGACACCCATGCTGTGAATTGAGTGTTTTAAATGCGCCATGTGTTTGGTTGGTATGTTGCAGTTTCCTTCCCAAACCAAAGGTGTGAAGGTTAAACTGCAGGAGCTCATAGTCACAGGTCCTGCTCATGCATCTGCTGCTGCATCTTCTGAAGCATCTGCTGCATCCTCTTTAGCTGCAAGACGCAGAAAAGGGAACAAAGAGGGGATGAGTGGCAGCTTACGTAATGACACATATGGGTCATCAATTCACATCAGCATCCGCATTATGTAACAGCCACTTTGATGCATTATTCAGTGTGGAAATTATTAGGAATCTGGGTTTTTACGTACCTCCTCATCTTTCTTCTTGATGAGTTTCTCTGTCGCCACGTCTGGTGTGGACAGGGGCAGGATGGGGATGGGGCTCTCCACGCGCTTGTCTGCATTCATTTTACTGTAACGCAAGCAGGAGGTGACAGGCGTGATGCATGACTACAGATATCCTTCATGTCATCATCATTCATGTCTGTCACAAAGGCTGACACATGAACGATTCAGCAAACACCTGAATATAAGAAAAGCTGAGCAACGCTGCGATAAGTTGTAAGATATTTAACCCATAAAGACCCAAACATCTACTGTTGATTAAACCATCTACTTAATGAATGTTGATTCTATAATCTTATCAATGCATGTAAATAATTGAGATATAATGCAGTTTGACATCATTTCATGGTCCATATGACCCATATGGACGTTCAGAACCTCTGTAGTTACCATGGAAACCATGGAGTTGGATCAATGACAGTGGGTGGAAACACTGGGTTTATGTTCAGTTAATGGTGGGTTTTGTTTTTAAAAGGTATTTTTTTCTTCAGTTTCTTGACTTTAATCTGAATGTGTATGAACATCTACATGATCAGTCCTTTAAATATAGGAAAACAACAATTTGTAGAACATGGAAAGATGGAAGGGGAAGGAAAAGAAAGAATAAAAAAGGCTGTCACTATTATTGTATTTGGGGTTACTGATTGAGATTTTTTTTTTCTGTCTTTTTTCCTTAATCTTCTTTCTACACTATTATTTAAAACCCCTTATTGATTTCTCATTTTTGTATACTCACATCTTTTGACCCTTTTAGTTTTTAGTTTTGACCCAATTTAGTTTTAGTTTTTTTTTTCTGTCTCCACCTGAATATACCCAACTCACACAAAATAAACATAAATAATCACACACACACACACACACACACACACAGTCTGTCTTCTGTCTTGTCATCTATGAATTAGAAGATGCCAGATGTTTTCTTTTCTATTTTTTGTTACTCCTGTCACAATGTTTGTCCAGCACTAAATAAAATAAAATAAAATAAAATGTAATTAATAAATAAAAATGCAGATGACACAAGACATTATTGCAATAAATGGTGATAAATCACTTTAAAAATGTTAAATATAGAGGGGGGAAAGTCATTTAGGAACTGTCACAAAAACACCACTGGTTCTTTATGGGTTAATTACCTTAATATTTGATCAGTTACAGTATATTCATTAAACTGTGAGAAGAGAGTCCATCTGGAATTTATGCCGTATCACATTAGCGGACCTGCCTTCTGAGTCAAAAAAAAAAAAAAAAGTGCATTAAAGTGCATTAAAGAGGATACTTAAATACTCATCAGAACCGAATTCTAAATAGTACTGATGGTGCTGCTATTGCTAATTTTGGAAAATGTAAAGCTATAATTCTATAAAGACATCAATAGTAAGTAATAATGAACCAAGATCACAGCAATACAGGATGGTACTCTTTCTGGTGAACATGTAAATGTGCAATTATCTCACAGTTAAATGTGTTTATAAGTAGGGATAGATAGTGCATTGTCAATATAGTGCTGTGTTTCCGTTACTTCAGAAAGCATTCTAACTAAATTAAGTGTAATGTGCTATTTGTGCTGCTAGATAAACATATGAGCTCCTTGAAAGTAAGTGTACGGTAAAGTGGGAGATTAGGGAGGATATATTACTGAAATGACTGGAAACCAGTGGTGTGTGGTTCAATAGTTATAGTTTTAAAAGACAAAACTACCATATTTTCTGCACACAGTGTCAATCAGATTTTTCAGTGAAGAACCCCTTCAGATTACACCTGTGTGAAGTTGGCACCCCATATGTTGAAAATTTGAATAAAACCCTTTTCATTCATTTGTGCATCGTTTGTGCACGTTTGTGAAGGCAAAATTAACGTTTGTGCACAAAGCGTTTTTATATTATTTAACTTTTAATTTTTTGAAAGTAGGTCACGCTAGGCACGATAGGCAGGGGTCTGTTGCAATGTTCAGGGGGCGTTTATTTTTCTTTCTTTTTTTTAAAAGATTTAGATTTTCGAGCCATTTGGACATTAATGGGGTGCTGGTGACCTACTTTCAAAAAATTAAAAGTTAATATAAAAACACTTTGTGCACAAATGTTAATTTTGCCTGCACAAACGTGCACAAACGATTCAGACCATTTTCGAGTCATTTGGATGTTAATGGGGTGCTGCGTGACCTACTTTCAAAAAATCTTAAAAGTGAAATATCTTAAAGACAGTTTGTGCACAAATGTTAATTTTGCCTGCACAATCGTCTGAAAAGGGTTTTATTCAAATTTTCAACATACGGGGTGCCAACTTTACACAGTTTCAGATTACATTAGGCTGAAGCTTACATCTAAAGCAATTTACAAGGTACAGGAATGTATCACCTGAGATTTGAACTGGCAACCTTCTGCACCAAAGTCTGTAGGGTTAACTACTAAGCTATCCAGTCGCTTCACCAAACACATCATTTAATGGTTAAAAAAAGGCTAAATAAATCATATTTCTGTGGTCTATGGCAGTGTTTCCCAACCAGGTTTTTTTTTTTTTTTTTTTTAAAGAAGATGTTATAAAAACTGTAGTCCAAAAACTTGTAATATTCATAATATGACAACAGAATGTCTGCTGTGGTCAATTATTTTTATTCCAAGAAAACATAGTATTCTTTATTCTTTTGTTGAATTAAGTTGATGCTAAAAAAAAAAAAAAAAGAAAGAGAGAGAGCCTGACAAGTTTATGTTCAATTTAAGAAGATAAAATAAAATGTTTTTCCATCTAATAACCACTGTGTTATGCTCTATTTTTGGAGATTTATCGACGCATTTGTGTGAGGGGTACTGGTGGAGTGATAAGAAGGCTCAGGGGGTACTCAGGCTAAAAAAGGTTGGGAAACACTGATCTATGGGATGAAACCTTTCACAGACAGACCTCTGAAAAAACACTGCAGGAAACATTTGGTTGAATCCATAATCATTCTGGGGAAAAAGGGGGAAAACCTCAGTGGCTTGGTTCTACTTTTTCCAACCAATCACGATCAGCCAAGCCGAGGATGCAGCGACGGTACCTTTGCAAAGACTTTCAGGGGAATTTGAGTTTGCTGAGAATTTATGAGTATTGAAGTGAGCCCTGGTATTAAAACGAACAAATCCATATGACACCAAAACAAAATAAATCTTCTTTATACCATCAAAAATGCACAGACAGCCAAAGGGAAGAGAGATGCACAGTGAAAAAGTCAGACAAGGGACTCACACTATCACTTACTGAAGAAGAAAGTCAATACTAGGCCATAACAAGTGGTTCCAGGCACAGCAAACCCCGCCCCCTCGCACGTACTGTAGCTTATTTTGGCATTGACCCAGGTGATGTCATCATGTCTATGCACGTGCTGATGTCAGCATATCAGTTGCCTTTACATATATGTCAAATATGAGGTAAATTGAAATAAAATGTATGTTTTTATAGGCATGTGAAATCTCACCCATTATAAGTAAATGGAAGAAAAAAAAGAAAATAAAAATGAATTCATTCATTTCATTCATTCATTCAAATTCATTAAAACATTTGAACTTTGACCTTGAACTTGACTTTGACTTTTTTTCCAAAATGTAATCACATCTATTCTGGGTCATTCTACTGGAAACCTATAACCCAAATTTGGTATGAATTTAACCAATAGTTTTGCAGTTAAAGACATTTGAAATTTCACCAACTGTAAGTAACGGAAGGGGAAAAAAAAAAAACATTTTTAAAATTCAGTAAAAATTTTAACTTTGGCCTATTTTTCCAAAAATATAACAACATTTATTTTGGATCACTGGCAATCTATAAACCCAATTTGGTATGAATTCAAGCAATAGTTGTGCTGCTACAAATATTTGAAATTTTGCCCATTATAAGTAAATGAGGGAAAAAAAGAATTGAAAAATTAATTTAAAAAAATGTACTTTGACCTACTGTTTCCACAATGTAATGAGATCCATTCTGGGTCACTGGCAATATACAAACCCAATTTGGTATGAATTCAACCAATAGTTTTGCTGCTACAGTGTTAACAAACAAACAAAACAATCAAACCAAAGCAAAAACAACACCCTTCGCTTCCCTTTTGCAGGTCGGGGTGATAATGACAAACGCACACAGACCTGGTCATGGTCTGGATGCACTGGGCTCTGTAGTTCTCATAGTGACAGTCACTGGTGATGTCCTTCAGGTCGTGCATGTGTGTTCTTATCAACATGGTCCGCAGCTTCACAAAGTCGCAGTGGGACGGGTTCTCCACTGCACACAGCAAAAACAATTCACATCACCAGGGCTGGAGATTAGCATCGTCATGGTAACAGACGTAAAAATGTCTGCAGTGTCCGGCTGACTTCGTTGGTCTTACCCTCCACAATGCCCCATGGGTAGAGTCTCCCTCTCACTCTCTGACCTCTGGCTTCTACCACAGTGTTGCTTCCAATCACTGCAAATGGAGTGCTTTCCTACATCACAACACACCAAGTGCCTTTTAATGTAATATTCCCAAATAGCAGACTGCATGATTTACAGTAAACAGATTATTATTGAGCTCACCTTTAGCTCTTTATCTTGCTGTTTGAACTCCTCGTCCTCATCCGAGTCGCAGTCCGGGAACTGGTAGATCTTTATCCCACATTTATCTATCTCCTCCCGCAGCTGGAAAGACAGAACACATGAGATGTAGAGTCCATAAAGGCTCTTTACTATTTAACATGTTTATTAAAAAAGCAAATGAATAGAAAAATCTATGGAAATTATTACAAAAGGAAAAGTAGATATTGAAGTGTTTTGGGTTTTTTTTTTGCCTCATTTAACCCATAAAAGACCCACTGCTACTTATACGGCAATTCCCAAATGACTTCTCTGTATTTATCCTTTCTTAAATGATTTATCCTTATTTATTGCAACACTGTCTTGTGTTTTTTTTCCCCATATTTAATTTATTGGTTATATAAATTGTCTGGCAACTGGGGTGTCTAAGGAATCGGACCATCCCTTCCAATGCACTATTCTGGCAATGTTTGCTTTACGAACCCACTAACATGCATCCTCCAATGTGCTGGTGCACTAGCCTGCTGTAAAATGATGTTTGGTTGAAGGTCATCCAGTTGTAGTGCCACATATTCAGTAAAAGGTCAAGGAAACCATTTGCAGTAATTGATCTCGTTGAAGAAAAATGCACCGATGATCCCACAATGTGATTTTAAAAACTCTGATAGCCACTGAGGACATAGGACAAACCTAATTAACATATCTAAACTGCTTTTGTAATACATTTTTTAATTGTAAAAAAGACAATTTGTGGATACCCTATATAATGGATGCACACTCTGCAAATCCAAAAACCATAAAGTGCAATAAAAGAAAATCCAGGTGAACTTTCTGAGTAACTCAATGCTAAAATGAGAGTTGAAACCAAATCCAAATCTTATGCTGCAGTTCAGTTCCTACTTCCACATCCCTTAACTCAATTGCTACCCCTCTTAGTCTGCCATCTAACCTGAAAAACTATTGAACTCGGAGGAGCATTGTTGTGTTGCTACACTTTCCGTGCTGCAGAGACGTGATGGTGACACACATGAAAGGTCAGCTGATCACTAATGAAGGTGATTAAAGCAACGCATATTTCTGAGTTATAAGTGATGCAATACGGGGAAATTCAAAAGCTTTTTACAGCTTCATATCCTGCAGCAAAGAGATGTGCAGCATAGACGGAAAGGTCAGTGCATTAATTAAGCTTCTGTGTCCGATCAAGTACTAACACGTGGACACATTTGGTGTTTAACAGTCTGTGTCATGAAAGCAGAGTAACTTATATGCATGTGTTATACATATTGGAGCAGGTATTTATACTTTAAAGGGGCCATATTATACCTTCTCATACTCCAGTTAGAACTGTTCTATGGACTATACAGAACATGTTCATGAAGT
>JAPSES010074706.1:0-10249 GCA_029822895.1 Maxillicosta whitleyi
GGGGGGCACTTGGCGGAGGTCTGCACTCTGCTTTTCTATTTTTTTTTTTTTTTATTGAAGATAATTTTTTAATTTCAGCAGTGACAGTGTTGCACAGACTTTGTGCAGGTAGAAGTGTCGTCATATTTAAAGAAAAGAAACAAAAACAACCTCACAGCATAACTGACTCCAGCAGGTTTATGTTCTTCTGATACATTCCATTTACTCCCTCATAAGATTCACCTTAATGTTCTAGTTTCAAACTGCAGCTCATCTCAAGTGTAACCATACTTTACACTTTGCTTTATAACTGGAACAAGACTTTGAGCTGATGCTGGAAAACATAATGATCTGGATCTAAGTGTCATTTTTTTCTGCTCAGGTGCCTTTTAGTTTGTTTCCTGTGTTTGATTATGAATCTAAAATGAAGCCTGGTAAAATGTGCTCACCAATAGATTTCTGTTTCAATCGCATCAATGAAACTTTTATCAATAATCTTACGCATTGGTTTTATTTTGTCATGTGTCTGTTGTACAAAAACCCCTATAGAGCAAATACAGGTTGAATGGAAAGTACATCAGAAAACACCTTCTAACTTTATATGTGTCTATTTTTGTCTTTTTTTCCATAGTTTGAGCAAATAATCATGATGTGACCTGATATGTATGTATGGTGTTATGTGCTTCATCCTCCTCCTCCTCCTCCTCTCTTTAATCCTACATTTCCTCCATCCTCCACGTGTCCACACTCATCTGACCTTGTCACCCAGAGGAGGCCAAGGATCAGCACTAGAACCATGTTTTTCCACCTGTCGGATTTTGTCTGAGTGCTTTCCTGTTGCCCTGCATCCTGACGAGTAAAAACTGTTTGTTTTTTTAATACACTCAGCACTTAACATTACAAAAAACATGAAACTTGAATTTCATTGTTTTTTGTTTCTGATTTTTATTCTTTTATATTATTGTTGAATTTGGAAAGCTGCTGTTTTGGACGCATTTATGTTAAAAACTTTGTTTAGTTACTTAGTTACTCTATAGTATGATATGAAACAAACTAAACTGTTAAAACCGCTATAAAGTTATACAAATGCTACAAAACAGACATATTTTAGACATTATGGAGTAATATATAATTTTGACTGATATTGTATGTAACATGGATATATTTTAGTTACTTTTAACATATGGCTGATATTACTTTTATGTTTGTTCATAAATAGGACAATTAAGTCCATCTTATCAGCAAAATTATGTAATTTATCCTGATTTTTGTAACATTTTCAGCAACACTTAAGTGTTTTTTTTTAAGTCATCTCTTTACACATCTACATTTATAAATCAGGGTCGTACCTGGTTCCTCACCTCATTTTTCATTCCACAGCTGCTTCAGTGTCCCAATTCCATTACAGGGCTTGTTAAATCTCTTATGTTCATCTAATTGAATGTAATCTAATGTAATCTGATTTTAAGGAAGTACAACTCTGCAATTTGTGCCACGAAAAACTCAAACCTTGCTACCTGTTGCATTACTTGCTCATTCTACTGATCTCAGTAGAATCGAGGTCAACACTTAGAAGTAACGGCTGATTAAAGACGGATTATTTTATGAAAACATACATACCCAATAGGCTTGCGTGAACGGTGGAACTCTTTAAGCACCCTTTCCACATCATTATTCAGCTTACAGTCCTTTCCATCCTTCATGAAAGTGGATCTACAGAGTTAATTGTTAAATATTAACATTAGTGCTCCTCTCATCACATCAGGTTTTATTGTTTGTCACTTATGTGTAAATTCTCTAAGTCATTGCTTTATGTTGAGTTATTCCTCACAGATTCTTGGTGATTCCATGTCCTCCAGGAAAGATGACAGCATCAAAGCTGTTGGCATCCAGCTTGGACAAATCCTGCATTTGCATCATTCCCTGACCGTGACTGAAGCGGGCCGACTCCATCATCATGTTCCTACGCAACGGGAAGAAATAATCATAAAGTCTATTGTATGGAATTAGTCAAGTCAAGTGTATAAGCTTAAAAAAATCCACCTGAAAGTGTTTCAGTGAGTCATGGGGATCCTACCGGTTCTCTCCAGATGCTTGTTGCTTTCTCATGTGGTCCATCACCTGCATCTGCTGCTGATTGGGTGCAAACATCTGGAAGCGAGCGCCATTACGACTCAGGTGGTACATAGTGCTAAAGACATAGTGGTTAATGACGTCTCTGTGTGATGACATGCAATGTAAAAGTATCCAAGTTTTACAGAGATGAGGACATGACCCCACTAAAGTGAGTTAAAAACAAAACTTCTAGCAATTCATTTAGTGGGTTCTCAAGGTTTTTTTTTTTTTTTTTAACAGGGGTACAGATCAATGAGGTTAGGAGGAGGAGGGGGGACTCTTATCTTCTCAAACTTGGGGATACTTACTACACTCCTTCATGAACATCAGTCCCATCCCACCAGCCGCATCCTGAGAAAACCTGCAACACATTATTAAACACAACAATTCACCATATCAACACTTTCTCATCCTGTATTGATATGTTTTACACTTACCACTGCCACATTGGTGTTTCCCCAGTTACCATAGTCACCGTGGTGAACAAAGCAGGCAGGCTGACGTGCCAGAGCAGTCAGGGTTTGTTTTGACAGCAAGGTCCTGGTTGCAGTTGCCAGCATGATTCCAGTAGGTTTAGTCTGAGAGTTTTAGGAGGAAGATGTGCGAGGAAACCGACTTTTGATAGTCGAAATATTGATCTTACTGAGGTTTTCTGTATATATATACCCCAGTCTGACCAAGTGACGTTGTTATACAAGCTCCGCCTTGTGATCAGATTCATCGTCCCTTTGCCTTGTTTGACCTATTCCCCTCCTGAACTCACTTCCCTATTAATACCTTGTTTATTCATCTGATTAACCTAAGGCATTTGGCTACAGAGTGACACTTGTGCTCTGGAGAGTAATCTAAACATGTAGTCCTTTATCCTGTGGAATATCTTGACCTGATTAAAATTGAACTCTTAGCATGTTACCTGCCTGAAACTCCCATGTATTAAGGAAAACTAAGTGTAATATGTCATGACAGCTGAATGACGGTGTATTTTTCTGTGAATGTATGTGCATTTTTACATTTGTAGATGATGTGATGCAGCAGAAGGCATACTCTCTGCCCTTTAAAGTCCATTAGGTTATAAGACTCTTACTCAGTGTAATTCCATGTTTAGTCTACCACGTCTAGACACTAAACCCTGAAATACCCGTCAGACGGAAATGTCAAAGTCAATATACTGTTAAATCAAAACGACATCTTCTAGACTACATTTGGTTTGAGACAGTGGAGTCCAGCTGATGGCGTTCATGTACTGATGATAACCAGGCAAAATAGGGCATTAATTTTTTATTATGACCACTTTTATGTATAAACAATCAATATTTACATACTGATGATGAAAGTATAGTAACAATTCAAGGAACAAAATGCAGAAATGGCAATAACAGAACAATACACAACCAACTTGAATCACCACATCAATCACAATTTTGAGCCTCTGCATCTTAGAAGACTGACCCCTAAGGCGCCTACAGGCTTAAAATCAGCACACAAAACAACTCATGCATTAAAAAAAAAACATACTGAAACTGTCACATGATAACCACAATGCACAAAGAGGGTTTTTTTTTCAAATAAAATACAAGACCATGATGAGACTGATATATGTGATGAGGTT
This sequence comes from Maxillicosta whitleyi, assembly GCA_029822895.1. NCBI lineage: Eukaryota > Metazoa > Chordata > Actinopteri > Perciformes > Neosebastidae > Maxillicosta > Maxillicosta whitleyi. Next base: position 3,704 of record JAPSES010074706.1, read on the forward strand.
TCATTTACTAAATGGTATTCTAATTGTGAAACATAAGATGTTTCCCAATTTTTTTCCGTGGCTATTGGCTTTCAACACACAACACATACAATGATCCTTTTTTTCTAAACAGCAATGACCTGTTTCAAATGTGTTTTTCGTTCCAACAAATACAGATGTGATTAAATAAGACTAAATCAGTGACAAAAATCTACAAAGCAAAGGAAAGGAAATAAGACAAAACAGAAATGACCAATAAATAATGGTTCTTTTGATATTATATATAAAAAAAAATGTCTAAAACTTGTCAGTGTAGTTCTGAATTTTTGATTTATCAGTAAAGTAAAATCATACACATGGCAAGCATATCAAATACTCAAAATTCTGCTTAACGAAGCTCCATTCAAGTCTAACCGCAACCAATACAAGCTGAAACTCTGCCAACAGCCAAGCTTCACAAATTGGCATTAATCAGGCCACGGCTCTCTTCCACCATTTTTTTTCATTTCTCATCGTCATGAGCTATGTTGAGCGCTCCTTGCAGTTTAATTTGCTTTACATGTAAGGACCAAATCCTAAAAGCCATTTACATGCAAATCACTAACGACTTCAGTGGTGAAAGTAAGAATCAGCTCCTTAATTTCCGCCACCACTAAAGAAAGCATTCATGCACCCAAGCACTGACAGTCAAGGAGTTTGTGCATTAACTGAGCACACTGTGTTCATTATGGAGAGTATTTGCAAAGATATCCATTTGATAGAGTGGGTTTGCTCATCAAGCCGACAGCCGTGATAAGAGAGAAGCATGTGTTAAGAAGGCCAGTCTGGCAGCATTAGGGCGTGTAGGCAGGAGGCGGCTGAAACTGATTGGCAATGTCATAATCAGCAGGAAAAGTTTCACTGCTGTCCTCCATCTCTGAGAGCAGCTCCAAAGCCTGCTCCTCTTCCTCAGTTGGATAGTGGCGCAGAAGATTTGCAGCTGTGGCGAGAATCGAGGCGCCTCCGGCCCCCGCCACCAGGTAGAAGCTGATGGCGAATGTGACGTATATGAGGGAGCCATGGTACTTTTTGTGCTGCTGCTGTAGTGACAGGATGAGCTCTGAGGCCCAGTAGCAGAAACCTATAACTGTAGCACACTGTAAAACTAATGACGGAGAAAAAGAGGAAACAATGCGTCAATGCAAATAACCATGGAATGACAACATGCAAATCTAAAACCCAGGGTTACCAAACATTTCAACTTTTGAAATTCCATACTTTCCTCTGTTTTGTCAGACCAAATTTGATATTTGAGTACAAACCCATATGTTTAATATGTTAATAAACAGGCTTCAATATAACTGTTAATAAATACACATCACATAATGTATATTCTATTAGATTGCCAGAATTAAAAATTAACTTCAATATCATAACAACAGTCTAATTATAGTGGAAGCTCCACATTGGAGAGCGTGCTCACTTCCATAATAGCTCTTTCTTTGCTTTAGATGATATCAGGTCCACTTTCACCTGGGCTGCTTTACAGAAAAGTTAACATTGTGGCTGCACTAGTACTTGCTCCAGTCACCACAACAAGTTATCTGCTCTATGTTCAATTTATTTGTCAAAATTAAAAAAATATTATATTTCAGAATCAGGCAATATTCTAAGAACACAAATAGCTTTTCACACAAGGAGTATGAATATTGTAACATTGTTTATGATATTGCATTTCTCAAAAATACGGCATTACTGATTATGCATAATTTTCATGCAGTTTTTAACAGTTTTATGTTGTATTTAAACTCCCAGACATTTGTAACAGATAACAGGAACTATGCTAAATTAAAATGGAAATCCAACTGAACTCTATAAGTCTAGCTGTAAGCAAGCATTGTAAGCAACATTGCTTTGCTTGCAATATCACCATTTACTGAACCATAACCCCCATATACAGATCATATTGCCAGAGTGTTCACAACACACGGCCCTTTTTCATTTTCTTCTTTTTAAAAATTTTTTTTTCTATACTCTGGGACCTGAAGGTAAGTACAGAAAATGACATGTTTTGCCACACAGTGGGGGAGTCATAAAAACCATCAGTGCCCATTAAAAGTAGGACTGATCTGTACCTGTGAGGATATGTGCAAATGCATATCTGCGTGTGATCTTAAGAGCTGGATGTTTGGGTCCAAACACATCTAGAAGGAAAGCAGTCAGACTGCACAGGATGCCCAGGAAACAGAAGGCAGCAATCACCCTCAGCAGTAAAATGGTTTGTGTATTCACACAGTAATCTGGAGGACACAGAGGCAGCAAAGAGTGTCACAAAAAGTACATTTCTGCAAAGGTTCACCTCTTACAGAACTCATATCTGGTGGGCTTGTGCATTGTATTGGTCATAAAAATGTTATGACAATAAGGCTATTTAGAGGTCGTCTGTGTTTATTTCTGACAAATAAGTTGGCTGTAAAAGGAACTCAGTGGAATAATATCCAAGCTCCACCTTCTCTACCAAGAGGTGTTAAAAAAAAGAAAGACATGAAGGGAACATTACAATATATACGTGTAACATGAAAGATAAAATGAGAACACAATAACACAAAAGGCTACAGACGCTGACAGTCAGGTAAATCATATTTGTACTGATTGTGTGTTAGTGAACCAGGTATACACACCATCCAAGAGCTCGGGGTCAACGTAGCGTAGTACATCAGCCACCCCCAGTTCTTGTTTGGGACAGGTGCCTCCGTGGACCCGGAGCCAGGCTGGTTCCGCTAAAGCCGTACACAGCGCGGTGATGGACAGGGCTCCGGGCAGCGCTGACACCAGGCTCCGCTCCGGCTGCTTAGGCAGAGAGGTGCCGCCTCTCCTCCTCCGGACTCCAGGGACATTAGAACCCGGCGGGGCATACATAGTCACCCACTACCCTTATGTTCTGCCGCAATGTCCCTTTTGTATCCTTATTTACAGTTCCGTCAGTAAGGTCAAGCAACGGACTAACCAAATAAGCCCTTTTAGCCGGCACAGTTGACGTTACCTGGCACTGGTATAGGTGACAGCACAGCCAACGGGTCGTTCACTGTTATATCTAATGTTACCTAACGACGTTTAACATAAAAATGGTGATTTAATCAAAAAGAGGATGTGGAACTGAGTGACGGGCAGACAATGAACAGATGGCCTTCAGGCCTGTGTTAGCTCTGTTGTTAGCATGTAAAGATAGCTCACAGCTAACGCCAAATGTCCCCGACTGTCACACAGTGAAAAATGTAACCAGAAACAATTGAAAGAAACTATAAACCATTAACTTATCTAAATAACCAATCAGATGGTAAATGTCCGTCAGTATGGCACAGAAAAACAAAGACAAAAAACAAAACAAAAGGCAGCTTACGCTGGCTTCCTGTAGAATGTTGACTTCCTTGTTCACATTCTTCTTCTTCGTTATTTCAATAAAATACTGTGGAAACCAGACTGCCAATTGAGTGCTGCCACCTGCTGGCGACAAGTCATGTTTTATTATTTTAATTATTCTAATTGTATTATATTTTGGATACAACATACAAGACAATACATACAATACAACGACAAACGTGATGCTTCCCCAAAAAAATAAAATAGAAAAAAAAAGAATAAAATAAAATTAATTCCCATAATGCTTCGAGTCAGATCGGTAAAGATGGCGGCATCTCCGACATGGTTGTATATGTGAACTTTTACACATTGATTTTTCCTTGATATAAATACAATCCTGTCTCTTTATTTCTTTGAGTTGTGGAGTGCTCTATTTTCTTTTTAAACAGTGTTAGCTCTGCAGGTGTTGTCACAATTTAACGGTCTTTAGTTCGCTTTATCTTAGCTGTCAGCAGTAACGGACAGACTGAAGTGACTCGCTGAAACTCACAGACTTCGGTGTTATCGGTCAGTTTTCTGCTTAGCTATGAAAGAATCTTTGTCCCTGGTTCAGAGACTGAGCGCACACCCGGACTCCCGGTGCTGGTTCGTTTCCTGGAGCCCCAACGGGACGCTGTTGGCGTCTTGTGGAGGTGACAAGGCCATCCGGATATGGGGACAAGAAGGTAAACGACAAAACAAGAAGAAGCCATTTTCAGTTATTCAGGTCAATAAAAACACATTATCTTTACATACAGGCTGGGTAAAATGCCTTTGCTTTTGTGAATTATCTTATTTATCTACAAAGAATCATATGATGACGTAAGTCAATGGCGAAGAACTTAACTGCAAAGTGAATGTACTTGTACTTCAGTACTTGTACAAGTAACTTACTGCACCTACAGTATATCCACCTCATTTCTTCCCAGAGGAAAAAAACATAGGCCAAGTCATTTATGCATACTCTACCTCTTTCAGCTAAAGGTATTAATAATCTTATAAAAATGATAACAACCAAACCTGTACTTTTAATTCAAAACTTTAGCTCAATTTTTTCTGCTAATATTTTCCACAGTTGTACTCAACTGAGGTTAACTGGTAATGGAGTGATTTTACTTTTCCTGTAGGGTATAACAGATTTCACTGAAGTAGAGGACCTGAACACTACGTACATTCATAGGCCTGGTAGAGTTATTAAAATGCATTGTGGAAGTAAAGTTTTTGGACACCCCATGCATTTGTGAGGTATTGATGAGGAATCATACTTCCGTCATTGAATTCTGCCAAATCCATATGCTCCCTTCTGCACATGTTTTGTTCCATCGAGGTCAGAACAGGGTGTTTCAGCAACACAATGAAACACATCCAGGACATAATATGTTGAAACTATCAAGAATGTAGTTTTGTTATTTGTTCTGGTTAATATTACACTACAAAAAAGCTCAATATACTTTGCATTTGTTTGTGCCTTTCTGATGCAGCAACACCTTTTGAAATGCAAAAAAAAACCTAATAAAAATTGTTGTCGCATATATATTTCATGATAATATGTAAGAGTCACTCCTTTTCCCTATTAAAATTATCATGTTTTATGAGGAATTAACGTGCCACAAATTGGAGTGCTTAGTAGTCAGCTCTGTTGAAACAGGGTTTCCATGGGGTCTAAAAAAGTCTTGAATTTCCACACCTTCATGTCAAACTTTAAATTTTATATATGGTAGGTCTTAAGTTATTTATTTATATTGAAATTAGGAACCAAGTATTGCTAACTTTTGAGCCCCCATGAGAAATGACTCTGAATGGTGGGAATCATAGCGATGGAGTAAATAAACATATTTTTCTAAATATTATGAATCAGGAATTTTTGCCACTTGCCATGACATGGGCATTAAAATTCTGTTTCAAGTGGTCTTATAAAGTGTTAAATTTGATTTGTAGAAACCTGTATGAACCCTGGTTTAATTTAAAGTAATATTTGTTGTGTATATTATATGTTTAGTCATGACAGTGTTATTATGAAAAAGTTAAAGTGATGGCCACGTCATTAAGTCAGCGTTATAAGAATTCTCTCTGAGAGTCGACACATTTCTACCGTCTTGTCTCAGTGCTATGATTGGACCAATAATGCGCTGTTAGCTTTATGAACTATGACATGGAATGAGCATGACCTGTGTTAAATCTCCAGTTTGACATTTCAGCTGTAGCAGAGTGACATGACTTTACTCTCTTTCAGGGGAGTCTTGGGTATGTAAGAGTGTGCTTCAGGATGGACACCAGCGCACAGTGAGGAAGGTGGCCTGGTCTCCCTGTGGAAACTATTTGGCCTCTGCCAGCTTTGACGCAACGACTTGTATTTGGAAAAAGAAGAGTGACGAGTTTGAGGTTGCCTGGCATTTGATCTTCATCTTATTTAGCAAAACGCACTACTGTTTTTGATTTTAATCCGTTTAACCTCTTTTCCTAGAGTATCACTGTGCTGGAAGGCCATGAAAATGAGGTGAAATGTGTGGCTTGGGCCCCCTCAGGCAATCTGCTCGCCACATGTAGCAGAGACAAGAGCGTGTGGGTTTGGGAAGGTGTGTTTCACCACCACCGATTATTTAATTATTAGTGGGAATCATTTCATGCTTAAGATGTTTTGTTTTTGTGTTTGCAGTGGATGAAGAGGATGAATATGAGTGTGTGACTGTTGTGAACTCTCACACACAGGATGTCAAGCATGTTGTCTGGCACCCGACACAGGAAGTAGGTCATCCTCTGCTCTGGTGATGTGCAACACTGCTGATTTCCTCTCTGATCTGATGCAAAGCAAAACCTTGTCTGTTCTTCCAGACACCAACACTTATAGATGATTAGAGAGCAAATAATTTAGATCTGAAAATGATAAAACTGAGAAGTATTGAAGGTCCCAATGTGATGGGCGGAACTAAATGAACCAAACAAACAAAAGTTTCAGGTTTTATCTTTTTCACCTTTGCCCAATGAGTTGGAATAAAATATTTCTACCTCTTTTCAGGAAATGATTGTGACCATGTGATTTATTTGGATTGTAAATTATAACTGGGACTCGGTATGTAATCACTGCACCAGGTCAAAGGTGATTATAGATGTGTTAGGAATAAAAAGAGGAATGAGTCTGAAAATATAATTATTCCAGCTGTATGGGCAACAGTGTGTGTGTGTGTGTAC
>JAPSES010074708.1:0-10248 GCA_029822895.1 Maxillicosta whitleyi
CTTCATGAACATGTTTTGTATAGTCCATAGAACAATTCTAACTGGAGTATATGAAGGCATAATAGGGCACCTTTAATTTAAAAAAAAAAAAATGTAGATAAAGGGGTCAGACACTGGTCCAATCCCAGTTCAGGACTTAAACCCTCATCAGGAAACCCTGCTGTATTGAGTTACTATACAATCGACAGGGGCAACACTTTACTACACTTCACTTGTCATTACTTTGATGACTACTACGCCCCCAAGCAGCTGGACTGACTCATATAGAAGCTGCTCAGGCACTGTTCTTATGAAGACGAGAGGTTAAATAATGGATTTAGTGTTTTTTTTTTAAAAACCAGCATGACTAAGGGAAAATGAAAACAAATGCTCGTTGAATTGTGAAGTCACATCTCTGCATTCCTTTGATGCTTTTATAAGTCATCTTAAATCCTTGTTGATGCAGCGTTTCTATCAAAAATAATGACACAACAGCTTCAAGTTGTTCCTGGTAAGTTCATGTTTAATCGAACAATGCTAAAATATGAGGAATTCCCTCAGGTAAAGTTTACAGAAAGTAGTTATAAGGGCTTAAAATGTCAGCACTAGAGCCCTGGGGTACTTGATGATTTGACATTAGGACAAAATTAAAAACTCAGCCATTTACTGGGAACATGCCCAAGGTCCAGCAGCCTGTCACTGTGGGTACTGTGAAGCCCACAGCTCAACAAAGTTGGAGAATTAGTCTATTAAGTACAATATTTTAAGGCAAGGTGAAGGTGAATTTTAAATATTTTGCCAGGTTATATTGTTTATCATTTCACAACCTTTACTTACTTTCTGTCCAAAATAAAAGTATTTGTGATTACAGCCATAGCATCATTCATGCCACAGAATGCTAATGTAGCATCACAGTTAATGTAAATAATAAATCGACTGCACTTATGTAACGCTTTTCTACACCTTGGTATTCAAAGCGCTTTACATTGCCTCACATTCACCCATTCACACACACACACTCATACACCAGTAGGTGTCTGTTACTGTACCATACAAGGCCCTGCCAGACCCCACTGGGACCCTAACACTGTAATATAAATCATTAAATGTGAGAGATAAGACTCCTTTTAAGGTTACATCAGAGTTATTTTCAGTTAAGGTTAATATGAATGCCTCCTAAACACATGGAGACATTATAAATTATAGACATATGTGAGTGAATGGGGATGTAAATCTGTCAATGTCTCAACATTCATTTCCGTTCAGAGTTGCTTTAGTTTTTTTTGCTAGGATTTTTATATTGATTATAGTCAGACTGATGTGTAAAGTTTAACCCATGAAGACCCAGTGCTACATTTGTGGCAGTTCTATATTTAACCTTCTCAATTGATTTATCATAAATTATTCTAATATTATCCTCTGTATTTTGCATTCGTCAGTGTAAATCATGTATTTTCCTATATTTAATAATTAAGATACTCATGAAAACTTCAAAGGCTATCATATAAATATAGAGAAAACTGAAGAAAGTGACTTTATCAGCAAAATTTACCATTAACTGAACAATAAACCCACTGTCATTGATCCATCTCCATGGGTTTTACTGGTGAATAAATGTTGTAGAAGATGACAGTGTTTCCATGGTAACTACGGAGCCTGTGGACATCCAAATGGGTCATATCTGATGAATAACTGTATTTTACCTCAGTTATTGAGATGTATATGATTAGTGGATCAACAGGTATTAAACAGTTTATATCACTAGATGTTTTTTTTTTTTTAGTGGTGGATGTTTGGGTCTTTATGGTTTAAAAAAGTTTAATTACAAACTAGAGACAACACATGAGAAGCCACTGCATCACTTAATGAATTCATTTTCAGAAACATATTAATGACTGGGTACATTAAGGGAAAATTATTCTGCTTTTTTTGTGTTCCACAGTACAGTTAAGCGCTAAAGGACAGATGTCTTAACTTGTCTTATGAGGTCAAGTGTTTCAGGTGCTATTTATCATCCATCATGTAATAGAAAATTGTGTTTAGTTATAGACCCTAAGGTAATGAAAAAAAACTAAACAGGCATTTTAATTAAACACATACTGCCCATAGATGTGCATGCTATATTAAAATAGGTCCTGACACTCTGTTTGAACATGCACTGCAGTGGGTAACGAAAGGGTTTTTTGTTTTACTCCCTGGATATAGAGGCCAGTAGAGATAATGATCAAGGTCTATTTCAATTCTGTTTGTTAAATGTCAACCAGGGTGCAACTTTCAGAATGTACCTGGCAGACAACAGGGAACTGCCTCTTGTGGACATGGAGACCATCAATACCCAGAGGGAAGACAGCAGCCAGAGCCATCATACAGCCCACAGCAGTCATGTTGTTCAGGTAGGGCTGGGAGTTCTGTATGTACCTGCACAAACAAACAAACAAACAAACAAAACAAAAAAACAGAAAGTCATCAGAAATGCCAGAACTATATACAAACATACCCACAAAATTATCTCCCCATGGGCAATGAAGATAACTGTTATTTCTAGTTTTTCTTCACTTTAAATCAGTGTTTCCCAACTTTTTTTTGGCTTGAGTACCCCTCACACATATGCGTCGATAATCCTCCAAAAATAGAGCATAACACAGTGGTTATTAGATGAAAATCATTTTATTTAATCTTCTTAAATTGAACATAAACTTGTCAGGCTCTCCCTCCTTCTTTTTTTTAGCATCAACTTAATTCAACATAAGAATAAAGAATACTATGTTTTCTTGGAATAAAATTAAGTGACCACAGCAGACATTCTATTATCATATTACAAATATTATGAGATTTTGGACTACAGTTTTTGTAACGCCTTCTTTAAAAAAAAAAAAAAAAAAAAAATCTCCCCATGCATTGCGTACCCCCTGCAGTACCTCCATGTACCCCTAGGGGTTGGGAAACACCGCTTTAAATGACACTTGTAATCTTGTACAGTTGTGTTCAAAATAATAACAATCTGTTTAAAAAATTTAGTAAAGCCCAAAATCCTTATAATAGTTTTTATTTCCATGCATTGGGAACACTGCACATTATATTTTAAATCAAAACATGAAGAAAAAAGCAGAAATTCTTTAATTACTTTACAGAAAGTGAAGAAAAATGAACATTGGGCTGTTCAACCAATATTTAATTGTATAACCACTGTTTCTGAGTCATCTGACAAACTTTCTGTGGCCCCCAAACACTGAATTCAAGCCACCGTCCACTCTGAAGACAGTGAAGCATGGTGGTGCAAGCATCATGATATGGGGATGTTTCTCTTACTATGGTGTCGGGCCTATTTATGGCATACAACTAAATATTGGTTTAGTGATTCATAGGAATGCTGAATCCTGTATATTTTCCAGTTTATACAGTAAATATTTGAGTTTGTAAAGTAAAATGCAGACACTGTTTTTTTTTTGTGTTTTTTTTTAACAGCCCAATGTAAATTTTTCTTCATTTTCTGTCAAGTAATTAAAGAATTTCTGCTTTTTTTCTTCATGTTTTGTTTTAGAATATAATGTGCAGTGTTCCCAATGTATGGAAATAAAAACTATTATAAGGATTTTGGGCTTTACTCAATTTTTTGAAACAGACTGCTATTATTTTGAACACAACTGTATATGTCAACTTTAACCTACAGGTGCAGAAATACCAACACTTAAACCAATAACACTCAACCCAGATCCCACTACAACTGAACTTCATTGTTTTTAATCACTCACTTGTCACTTGACAATTAAACATTAATATTCAGTGGGTTGAAGTGGTTACTCCTCAAACGACACTGATTTAATCTTTTCACTTCTTCACTTCACACCCCTCCACTAAGTGAACTATACTTTATTTAACAGGACTATGAATAATAAGGATGGTTAAACAGATGAAATGTAGCCCCCACTGTGTGGCTTTGGCACCACATGGGTGAAGAGACAGACACAGATTATTTCAGCAACAGTTTTTCACAGCAATACAATTATAAATGAGTCTTTATTGGGAGATTTTAAAATGAAACTCAAATCCAAATATTATTCATGAGGATTGTTCTTATATATTTTTTACCTACAGTGGATCATGTAAAAAAAGGTCGCTTTTTGTTTCTTTTTTTTTTTTCCTTAAACCTTTCAAGCAACGTGTCCCAAGAATTTCTGTAGCGCTATTAAAGTGCATTAGTGATGGGTCATGTATGTATAGGAAAAGAACTCATTGAATGATTCATGATCATTTTTCAATGTGTTCTTCAGTTTGACCTTCATTTTACCGGTAAGGCACAACATTAACCCATAAAGACCCACTGTGACTTTTGTGGCAGTTTGCAAATGAATTTTTCTCTTTATTTAACGTCATTTAAGTGATATCAAAATTTATATTAATACTATCCTCTAAATTTAGCATTTTGTCCAGTGAAAATCATCTATTTTCCTATGTTTAACTGACTGATCATGTAGATGTTCATAAAAACTCAGAGTAAAGTCAATGGTTATTGTATCAAAACAGAAAAAAAATTATAGAAAAAATCTATCATTAACTGAAAATAAACCCAGTGTTTCCATCCACTGCCATTGATCCAACTCCATGGGTTTTACTGTTGAATCAGTATTGTAGAAGATGACAGTGTTTCCATGGTAACTACAGAGCCTCTGAACGTCCAAATGGGTTATATCTGATGACCATGAAAATACCACAAACAGTATATTACACCAATTATTTACATATATTGATATAATTAGTAGATAATCAGTAGATGCTTTTGGTTGATGATGGATGTTTGGATCTTTATGGGTTAAGAACTACTACAACAGAAGACATTAATCAGTGGTACAAAAATGGTGCCTGATGAAGATACATAAAAACAGACCCCCCCGTGTTTCACAAATGATACTTTCAGGTGGGCTCATGTCCTATTAAGGGACCATTTGCTCCCTAGTGTGTGGTGTGTTCCTGTATTTTCAGCGAGTGATGGGTTAAATACACAAGGTCAATTTCAGTCAATGTCGCATGTCCAAATATACACCATGGCCTATAATATTGGGATAATTTTGTTTTCAGACACATTTCTCTTTTTATTTCTATTTATACACACCAGTAATTACCTCTGACCAGCTGCTATGATTACATACTGAGCCCTAGTATCAAGAATGAATCACAATGTCACAATCATTTCATGAGAAGAGGTAAAAATATTTTATTCCAAGTTCATGGGCAACAGAGCACAATAGCTTGACAAATAAAGATTCTTAAAATATAGTTTTTCAGCTTTTCACTGACATCAGATATGACTCATTCGGATGTTCAGAGGCTCCATAGTGAACATGGAAACACTGTCATCTTCTGCGACACTAAGTCACCAGTAAAACCCATGGAGATGGACAGACGACAGTGGTTTGTTTTTATATTAAGTTCATCATAAAATGCTTTTTGTTTTGATATAATAACCTTGGTAAGTAAATGATATAAAGCAGTGTTTCCCAACCAGGGGTATGTGTACCCCTAGGGGTACGCAGAGGTACTGCAGGGGGTACGCATGGGGAGTTTTTTTTTTTAAGAAGGCGTTACAAAAACTGTATAGTCCAAAAACTCATAATATTCATAATATGACAACAGAATGTCTGCTGTGGTCAATTAGTTTTATTCCAATAAAACATATTCTTTATTCTTATGTTGAATTAAGTTGACGCTAAAAAAGAAGGAGAGAGAGCCTGACAAGTTTATGTTCAATTTAAGAAGATTAAATAAAATGATTTTCATCTAATAACCACTGTGTTATGCTCTATTTTTGGAGAATTATTGACGCATATGTGTGAGGGGGTACTCAAGCCAAAAAAGGTTGGGAAACACTGATATAAAGGACAATACATGTTTTTCACAAAAATAAAAAATCAACATACAGAGGTTAATATTGTACTAAATGGTGATAAATCACTAAGGAATGATCAAATGTGGAGAAAGTCAGAGCAAAAACAGTTTTAGTAGTTTTAATAAGGGTTGGTGTGTACTACACAGTTCCACTAATTTCATTCAATTAAAGTTTTACTTCTTGCATCTGTTCGCTTAATTAAACATTTAATATTAGCTTTGAAGGCTCATATTTAGCTAAACCAACTTTTATTAGTCTGTGGTTCATTTATTTGTGTATTTAGATCATAATAGTTCATAAAGTTAGAATTTGAACCCTCCAGGTGCTGCAAAAATAGTGGCAAAAATCCAGTGGATTTCTACAACCTGTTTTAATTCCTGCTTAATTTGTTACGTTTCATAATTAATTACATCACGACATCAAGACAACATTTCTCTGAGGACGACAATTGTTTATCAGCATCAGCAGTTGTAGTAAAAACAGAAAATATGTCCAAACTTCGAGCTGATTACCTAAAATGTTTAGTTGCTGGTTGGATTTAACAAACACGTGGCTAAACAGGACAAAGCAGGCCAAAAACCTGGAGGGGGTGGGGCCTAAAGTCATTCATTTGCATTTAAAGGGCCAGTGCTCTGGTGTCATTAGTCAGAAATAGGGATGTGGAGTTGAATTAATGAAGAATTCAGACCTAAGAATAGCATTTACAGTTTATGTAGAGCATAAAGAAATGTTTGAAAATGTATAATTCTATTTAAAACAAAAAAAGCTAAATATCACTCCTTTAAAGTGTGTGAGTTTTATCTTTAATGAATATCTTAACTCTGAATTTTAATGATTGAATTGTCCCCGTAGCTCAGTCCAGTGACAGATTTACATCCCCATTCACTTACATATGTCTATAATGTATAATGTCTCCATGTGTTTAGGAGGCATTCATATGAAGCTTAACTGAACATAACTCTGATGTAACCTTAAAAGGAGTCTTATCTCTCACATTTAATGATTTATGTTATGCGCATTATGCCCCACGAGTGATGTGTAAAGAGATTTACATTCTCGTAAAGCACAGAATGCACAGGCGCACGCATAAAAAAATGAAAAAAAAAACGGCTTTGGGTAACAATAAAAAAGGAAATTTTAAAAATGCACAGACGTGTTAAAATACACGTACACCCACACAGGCACAGTGTCATGCACAGATGGATATTTCTGTCTGTCAAAGGCTCTATCTCCCAGTGCACATACAAACAGACACACAAAGCTCCTCACTGTCATCTTCCTGCTGTCAGAGTCAGACTGTCAGCCGCCCTGGAATATTAGCTGTCTGTCAGAAATAGAAAGCGCACTGTGTCTGGATCTATCCGTTTGCCTCATATATAGACTTTTACTCACCCTCAACACACACATAGAGCACTGGAAAGGTTCATCACATCTCATATCGATAGAAGCTTTGCTTATTAAATGTGTCTTTTCACATTTAATGAGGTTTTTTTTTTTTTCCTAATTTCACAAAAATGAAATAGAAGCAAAATTTGTTCATCTTCAATCTGCTATCTAAAGCAGCAAAAAATAGAGTGCGATATACAGTGCTTAACAAATTAAACCACCAACAAGAAAGTATAAATACCTTCATAGTGTAAGAAAAACTTGTTTCAAATTAACAATTTTATTGATATTCATTAAGAAAATGACCAGTTGGGATAACAAAATAGTCCTTGTTGACAAGTAATAACTAAAAATATCATATTTAGTGTGTCCACCTTGCAGTGGTGCAGATAACAATTTACATTCTTGCTGCCATTGTTTTTTATGTAGTTTTACAAAGAAATGAAAGATAATAACTGTAATTGTGCAATTTCATAAAAATTCTAATTTGTTGCTACATTTCCCTTTGCATTTTTGGAAAACATTAAACTGGAAAATGCATGGATAGCAACAACAGTTACATTTTAGCATTAAATATGTGGTTTTGATAAAAATATTTAAAAAAAAAAAAGATCTTGCATATACTGGTGGATTAACCATTATAGAAACATGAAAAGATATTTAGGTATAACAGAAACACTGTTAAATTATGGCAGCAGTGGAAAAAACCTTATACTGAGTGGAGGTGGGATCATACATTTGTTAAACACTGTATAGAAGCTAATTTATTATTTATAGTAATTTATATGGTTAGTAATTTCTATACTTTACTATTCTGCACACCAATGCAAAACAGGGTAATGCTGTTGTTGTGGGCATAAGCATAACCATGTCCTAATTATAACGCATAAATAAATACACGCATGAACACTTGGTATATATACATATATGTCAAATGCATATCTAGGTGCCGTGTAATTTATTTATTTTTTGCATTTTGCTTGAGAACGAATGGTTATCTTTATTTTTATTATTTATTTTTCACGGTCAAATTCAAGCAATTTTTAAGTTTGTGCAGCACAACTCCTTATCCCTGGAGAAAAATACATATCTATAGGAATACATATACTCATGATTTTTTTTTTTTCACTTTTTATCACAATTATGTACATTATATTATGCTATAAACATCTAAAATTATGTTTCATAATAGCAAAATATTTAGAAATGAACCCAGAAATACCCAAATATCCACGGGTATAACTGTTTAATATCTGTTGATCCATTAATTATGCATATATTAATGTAAATAATTGCTGTAAAATACAGTTTATCATATTTTCATGGTCATCAGATATGACCCATTTGGACGTTCAGAGGCTCTTATTATATATATTGTATTGTATTGTATTCTATTCTATTGTTGTATTGTATTCTATTCTTTCATCCATTGTTGTCTCTGTTATGCTACTGTTACAATCCAATTTACCAGTTTAGGATTAATAAAGTACTTCTGTTCTATTATTCTATTCTATTCTGTAGTTACCGTGGAAACACTGTCATCTTCTACAATACTGATTCACTAGTAAAACCCATGGAGTTGGATCAATGACAATGGATGGAGACGCTTGGTTTATGTTCAGTTAATGATAGATTTGACTGAAAAAGTGACTTTTTCTTCAGTTTATGATATAAAAACCATCAACTGTACTCTGAGCTTTTATGAATATCTACATGATCAGTAAAGTAAATATAGAGAAATATCAGATTTTCACAGAAAAAACACAAAATACATAAGAAAATATTACAATAAATGGTGATAAATGGCTTAAGGAAGGTTCAAAGGGAACTGACACAAAAGCAAACTGGGGTCCTTATGGTTAAAGGGGAACATAAAGTTTTATCTGAGAAAAGGGGAAGCCACTTGGCGTTCTTCAGACACACTGGCACCGAGACAAACACTAGGATAAAACTATGCCTGGAGTCCACCTGAGGACACTGGCTAATTTTCTTTTTTGACATAAAGTTTTATTTTTCAGAATGTATCACCTCTCTGTAAGTAGCTTTAGCCTTGGCATCTAATCTGGCAAAGTTAATACTGAAAACAAGTACATAAATCACATCACAGACGTAGAATTGCTGGGACGTTCAACCACGTAAACTATCAGATCTTGAAAACACAACATTGAAATTCAAGCATTTTCAAGAATTTCAAGCATCTGTACAAACTCAATATCTTAGCGTCTGTATGAAATATCTTGATAAATCCATTAATCTATTACATAAGCTTTTGAGTCTGTCTACAGGTTTCATTCTGTCGTCATGGAGGAGCATGAACGCTGATCAGATGAACATTTTAAAACTTGTACCTATCAGGCAGATCTTATCAGGTTCTGTGATTGAAAGGCATATTATCTCATATATCCATCCCTGCCTACATGAACCGTTTCATTTAATTAGAACGCTGATGAAATCTACAATATTACACTGAATATAACTGGATAAGTATGGAGAGAAATTACTGTCTTTATTCATCAATCAAAAACAATAAATTTGCAATTAAAAAGAATAGATTTGCAACCAAAAAAGAGATTTGAGAGCAAAAAACAATTAGTGGTGATAAAAAAAAAGATCAATTTGCTTATAGATTAGTCCTCTTTGCTTGCAACTTCAAAAGTTTTGCTTGTAAATTTAACCGCACTTCATGGGCGGGGCCTACGCTGATGAATGAGAGAAGAGTTTTTATTGGTCGGTTTGACCTGGCTCCAGCTTCAGTTAAACCCGCTTCTTCCTTGTGTTTTGTTAATGTTAATGAAATATTATGTTTGAGTTTAACTTATCCTTAGTTACCTCCGCCAAGGAGGTTATGTTTTTGCCGGCGTTTGTTTGTCTGTCTGTTCGTGTGCAACATAACTCAAAAAGTTATGGATGGATTTTGATGACATTTTCAGGATTTGTTGGCAATGGCACAAGGAACAAATGATTAACTTTTGGGGGTGATCTGGAAGAAATCCTGGATT
>JAPSES010074709.1:0-10248 GCA_029822895.1 Maxillicosta whitleyi
AGATAGATAGATAGATAGATAGATAGATAGATAGATAGATAGATAGATAGATAGATAGATAGATAGATAACTTTATTTTCTGTTCCAAATAAAAACAGAAATTCATATAGTTTATTTAGTTTCCTTCTACAACAGACAAACATACCTGACATATTCCGACAGTAAACCTCTGTCTTAAGTGTCACAGGTATGTTTGGAGAGATTATGTGTCTGATATAGAAGGAAACTAAATAAACTATAAGAACATAGATATGATGAACTTTGCTGAACAGAAATTCTTGTTTTGGTATGGCTGTAAGAAAAAGTTAAAAACACATTTGGACATTAAAGACACCGCCACACATCAAAAACACAACAGAACAGATAAAAACAAGTAAAACACGTAAAATAAATAAAACACAGTGCAGTGTATTTTGTGTTAGAGCAGGTATTGCAGAGGATTTTTTATAGTTGCTTTTTTTCTTGGCCAGTGGGGATCATTCATTCATATATTTTTTTCCATATCTACTGTTAAAACATACATTTTTCAGTTATATTGTGTTAAATGGGTTCTGTTCTGTTGTGTCTGCCTCATGGCAACAGCATGAAGGGGTGTTGGAGGTGATGGGGGTGGCCTTTACACTTCACACAGACGGCTGTTTGAGTGATTTTAATGGATTGATTTATCGCTCGGGAGAGTTTGTTTTTTTTTTATGTTTGATGGTGAGGAAGTTGAACCAGGTTGAAATGTTATAGGTGAGGATGGATTCGATGAGTGATTTGTTAATGAGGGTTAAAATGTCTTTGCTGATGTTAACATCACTGAGCCAGAGTCCATGTGTTGGCCAAAGGACTAAAACTCAGAAAATGGATCTGCAGGGGTTGGAACCAGCGTGTATAGTCCTGGGTATAAGGCGGTACACAGCGGATACCTACTTATTTTTAGTCAATATTGTGTATATCCACTTCTATACTGCAAAAAAGGGTGTCTAAACACAAGATAAAAGCACTAAATCTGAGGAAAAAGGTTCGAAAAGCAAGTTGCATGTTGATTTGGCACAGGTTTTTACGTCTGATGCCCTTCCTGACACAACCCTCTGTATTTATCCGGGCTTGGGACAATGAGACACTGCCCCCTTGAGGCTACAGGTATAGGGATGTATAGCGTAAAGGATCTTTCCCAGGGGTCCACCTGGGTCTCCAACCGGCATTCTTCTGCATCAAAGCCTGTGGCGTAAACCACTAAACTACCTAGTCGCTTCGAATTAAGGTTGTTAAATCCAAAAATAAATATGTCTACAGATGTACAAACACTTAAAATAAGTAATTAGCTCTTAAAACAAGATAAATTATCTAACATTTCTAAATCTAAGCTTGTTTTTCATCTTGGTAAGAGCCAAATATTTGCAGTGTAAATCCCCCTGATGTGCATCATTCAGTCACATCTGAGTCAAATTGTTCATTTTTTCCCTTCAGATGGTGAAGCCATGACCCGCCCTACTCTGCCTCTAATTGGCTAATACCCGGTACCTTTACTGAAAATGTATAATTTCATTTAAAAAAGCAAAACATCAGTCCTTTAAGCATTTATTAACCCTTACAAACTGTTCAGGTTTCGGGTCAAATTTGACCCAGAATTTCCTCAGAGTAAGTGTCTATACCAAATGTTGAACTACAGATTTATTAATATTAATATATAATATATTTTTTTAATATATAAATATAATGTTTCATAGAGGAGGAAGGACATTTTTTTTTTTTTAAGTTTTACAAACTTGTTTTTGGAGAAAAACATCTATCACACAGTATCATGTCCTGTTTTACATAACATAAAAACATAAAAGCCGTTATGATTTATATATAAAACTGACCCAAACCAGCCTCAGTGTCCAAAAATCTGTAGCACATGTACAAAAGTATAACATTTTTCTATTTTGACAAAATTTAGGAAAAGTCATCAAATTTCAGGATAAATGAATGATGCTTAGAGTATTTTTTACTACTGTTGAATGTCAAAATGGGTCAAATTTGACCAAACTAGTATGTCATGGTTAAGTTAATTAGACGAGGGTTTTCAAGTTATGTTCTAACATAGAATAATGTTTAACCACAACAATTCTATTTTAAAGTGCGGTGAAATTAACTGGCATGATCATCTGAATATGCAAGAAGAAGGTGGACATTGTACATTTTATATATATGTACATTCGAATTTTGGTCATTTCTGCCAAAGTTTCTCTCCTCCATAATAACAAACCTTAAAGTTTATTTCTGCCCCTACACACCGTACAGCAACATCTGAACTGACTCAAACAGTGGGAGAACCCGTCGTACATCCTGTCTACCACAGTGTGCTGCGCTTCATTACACCAGACAGTTCTTGCACTCGCCTCTGCGGGTTGTATAAAAAGGTCGACTGGACATCGCTGTCAGCTAGCCACCTACATACGCGCATTTTCATCTTCAAAGCTTTGCTATCCAGATCACCTCCTTATTTAACATATTCATTGAGTACAGAGCTCATGACTGTAACACAGGTTTGGCTGGGGAGTTCACACAATGAAAACATTTCAACACCACGTCCACATTTCACATCTGAAATTGCTAAAACCCAACCTCAAGACATTGCTGACCTCTATAACGCAGCACCGTTTCATACGTCACATTGCCCACTTTGAAGAGATCAGGTAATAATAATGGAGTGGATGGTGAAGAAAAGGAGGAGATTGAAACAGAGGAGGATGATGACAGCTCACAGACTGGAGGAAAGTGACAGTGTGGAGACACGGAGAGGACAAAACAGCATCTTCAGCAGCAACAGTGTCAAATACAGGACACAGCAGTGAGCGGACAACCCCACAGTATAGTTTTAGACAGTCACACAGAGTTCTACGCTGTTCCCACTTCAGTGGAGTGACCCCCTCCCTCAGCATCAGACACATCATCCACCTGCTGCCGCCTCTTTATCATTAGGAGACCCTGTATTTAAGGGTCTGGTCTAGAACCCTGCGTGGTGCTAGTGTCTTCATCCCGCTCTCGCCCGCAAATGCAGAATTTCTGACCATTGTGTGTTACACTCCCGCCCACACGTCCACTCCCGCCTGCTCCCGCGAAACTCTGATCATTTATTCCCGCACAATAATAGAGATGCATTGATTTTTTTGTCTTGTCCCATCCCGCAGGAGAAAAAAAACAGATGATAGACCTATGCTCGTTTGAGGTTATTTTCCACTTCATTTACCGGGATGCTCTCCATTCTATGTGAAATCTTGATCCCGCAATGTTTTTTATTAGACGTCCGCTGGAAGGATCAGAACTATTTGTGCAGTTAAATCCACTGAATGTCAAATATTGCATGTGTGACTTTTTTTTTTTTTGTTTTTTGGCTGGTCTGTGTATATCATATATCATCCTATATTGTTATAAGTTATAAGAACTGAGTTTTGGGTGGACATTTGTGGAGTCAAGTAACTCCGTCTAACTCCGTTCATTCACCGGACTCTGGCTGCTGCAACTGTTGTTTCTGTGCATTTGAGTTCCATAGATTCACAGCCCAGACAGGAGACTGTGGTGAGTGACAGGAGGAGTAGCGGGAGGGAAACGTCAGATTCAGAGGCTCCGGTGTCAGATGTGGGACGACTGACAGGAGGCTCAGCTAATTATTTTATTCAGACTGAATAAAATGATTGGTCAGACGTTTTACCAGAAATGTATAAGAATTAAACATTTTTGTGTTTCAAAACCTAGTGGATTTCTTTTACATTTAGTTTGACACATATTTATTAGGAGTGTTTTAACCCATAAAGACCCAAACAACCGCTAACGACCAAAATCACCTACCAATATAAAATGCCTAATAACTTTTGATCCACTAATCCTATCAATCCATGTAAATAATTGGTGTAAAATACAGTTCATTAGATTTTCATGGTCATCATATATGACCCATTTGGACGTTCAGCGGCTCTGTAGTGAAAGTGGAAACAGTGTCATCTTCTACAGTATTAATTCACCAGTAAAACCTGTGGAGTTTAATAAATGCTAGGTTTATGTTCAGTTAATGATATATTTTGCTGAAAAAAGTCACTTTTTCTTCTTTTTTTTTTTTTTTTGATATAATAACTACCCACTATTATCTGAGCTTTAATGCACATCTACATGATGTCAGAAAATACACGATTTTCATTGAAAAAACACAAAACACAGAAGGTAATATTATAAATAAATGTTCAATCATTTTGTAACTGCCACAAAATTCACACTGGGTCTTTATGCATTAAAATAACAGTAACATATAATAGATTACAGTTTGGATGTAGCTTGTACAACACTGGTTATAAATTTTAAAAAAATATATCGCTGAATAAAGACATCCTGATATATTTCAACCCATGTTAACAGTGAGCTCAACTTCAACACTCTCCATTATTTCAAGGGTGGTTGTTTTCACTGTACATTTCCTTTCACTGGTCCATAAATATCTTTCTATATATGGAACTTTTGTTATTGTTATTTCATATAAATATATTTTTTTAATTTCATCTCTATATTTTTCATATTTTACTGCTAACTTGTGGGACAAATAAAGTCTTATCTTATCTTGTCTTGATCCACAGTTTTAACTCGGTTTTGGAATTATGATGGTTTTGGATGTTTTTAATTCACTGTGGACAATGACAATTAAAGTATCTTCTGTGACTTCCTACATAGAGCCCCTCCTTTTCATGTTCTGTATATCAAAGCAGCTTTGATAAAACCCAGCCCCAATTCTGGTTTAATCTTTGTTCATCTGACTTAATAATTAAACACAGGGAATGATTTAATGATTCCTTTTTTTTTAAAGATGTTAATAAGTTGATAACGACCGTGACCTTTGTTACAGAGTCCTGGTCTTCAAACAAAGAACAAACCGCAGAATCAATTATAAGCAAGTCAGTTCACCTAGTAATTAAACATGGGGAATGATTAAAGTCACAGTGGGCAACAGCGAACTCATATTCTTAAATCCAAGAGAAACAGAAATGGGAAGTTAAAACCCTTAACACCACATCTGGAACTCCAACACAACTAAGATCATAAGCAGTTCCACAAAGACATGGTGTGATTGTGGGATGTAAAGAAACTATCTGTGAGTAATTTCAGTGGAAAAGTGGCGTCCGTATCCAGTCACTTTCAGAGGGGGACGTTTCCGCTGGTCGAAATCAAGTGCACGCCCTGATTTTTTTTTTTTTTCCTCATATTTCATTCTAGTTATTTATAGGTTATTATGATAGTATTTACTGGTCTTATCCACTTTAGATTAAATTGATATAAAATGATTTTAATTTTATTTCACAAATTCATCCCAGTGGCCGGATTGAACCCTTTGGCAGGCCAGATTTGGCCCCCGGGACGCATGTTTGACACCTGTAAATCTACATGATCAGGAAATCAAATATAGGAAAATCAAATAAAATCAAGATAGTCATCAATATAGGAAAAAACAAAAGCAGCGAAGAACAAAAAAAACAGCGAAGAAGAACAAATAAACAGCGAAGAACCAAATGGTAAAATCCTGCAAAGTTCTCCTTTAAAGCACTTCCAACTTCCATGTTGAGACGTAGAGCGGAGCAGCAGAATAGCGTCCAGATCAGCTCTAATCAGCCATCAGTAATTACAGCTGTCAGTCATGTCTTAAACCTCACTATCAGCCTGAAAGTATCTGTGATTAGATAAAGTCTGCATCATGAAGTCCATTTTTTGCAGCCTGAAAACACAGGAAAAGTAGATACTGAAGTCTTATATCCTTTCAGGCCACTTGAATTACAATATACTGAAAAGGTAATTATGGATTTTTCGCTCTGACGTACAAAACTATCAACCATGGCAGCTTTAATTCAAGGTCTGAGCAGGGTCTGAGATGCAGCTTATTTCCCAATATAAAGGTGTGTTAATCAAGCATAAAATGAACATATTTGGTCTCAGTAAATCCATTTTCACCAGCAGCTCATGGTCAAGCTGCTTTCTGACAATTTGTCATAAATTGATCCTAATCTCTGTAATTACAGAGATGAATGAGCATTGATCAGCCGCAGCTGCTCTGTGCACTCTGGAGAGGTAATGTCAGTACCTTTGATCAATGTCGTACTTACTGATCATCAGCGCGTTCACTTGTGTCAGATAAGACATATGTGTTAGTATGTGAACAGTTTTATCCCTGGGGGTGCAAATGGTGTTTTTGGGGCGTGGTTGTTTTTTTTTTGTTAACACTTTATCAGAAACCCTATTGGTTGAATTCATACTAAAATTTCTTTATAGATTTCCAGTGACACAGAATAGAAGTCATTACATTTTGGGAAATATAGGTCAAAGTTCAAAAGGGATTTTTTAAATCATTTTTTTCTCCCATTTAGTTATAATGAGCCAAATTTCACATGTCTATTAAAACATCAATTTTGTTTCAATTTATTTCAAAATAAAATGCCAAAATAAACTATGATGCACGCAAGGGGCGGGATTACTGCACTTTACTGTTCACTGTTTATTTAACAGTTTTTCTCAATGTATATATTGTATCTATCTATCTATCTATCTATCTATCTAGGCTTCTATCGGGGCTTCACCTCTTTACATCCAAATTTAAGACTTTTTAAAGACTACTTGTAAATAATTAAGAAATAAATAATTAATAAATAAAATAATAAAAATTCTTTTTCATATCCATACTGGCAAAATTTATGACTCCTAGAATTTAGGAAAAAGTATTTATTTACTCCAATACCTCCATACCACCATTTCTCACTGGGAGCTGCAACTTTTTTTCTCTAATTTCAGAATTAATTATTGGGTTGGAACGGGTGGAACTGAGTCGACTGGTGGAGATTAATCAATCTAACTGTTTCTGGAAGGAACTGTACACTATGCTAAGCTAACTATGCTAATGGCTCTATGAATGTGATGTTTGTGTATTCTGGCTGTTTTGTCATTTAGCAAATGGTCAAACAATCAGAAAAAAGTGTGAATTATTCTATAAATAAAGCACAAGGTTGAATACAGTTAACTTTCCCTGCCTACAATTAAATTAAATATCAATATTAATATAACAGTTTCTGGAATGAACTGTACACTATGCTAAGCTAACTATGCTAATGGCTCTATGAACATGATGTTTCTGTATTTTGGCTGTTTTGTCATTTAGCAAATGGTCAAACAATCAAAAAAAAGTGTGAATTATTCTATAAATAAAGCACAAAGTTGAATACGGTTAACTTTCCCTGCCTACAATTAAATTAATAATCAATATTAATATAACACTTTCTGGAATGAACTGTACACTATGCTAAGCTAACTATGCTAATGGCTCTATGAATGTGATGTTTGTGTATTCTGGCCGTTTTGTCATTTAACAAATGGTCAAACAATCAAAAAAAAGAGTGAATTATTATTATTAAGTTAACCATATTCAACCTTGTGCTTTATTTATTAAAGCACAAGGTTGAATATGGTTAACTTCCCCTGCCTGCAGTTAAATATAATATCAATATTAATGCAGAGACATTTGTTCACTGATGTGTGTCTATAATGTACCACTGAATGCAGAATCATTGGTGTGACTGTGAGTGGGAAAAACCAAAACAAACCTGCAGCTGAAAAAATGAACACTCACCAGAGTCGACTCCCATGATGAGCCGCCCAATTATGAGCATCTCAAAAGAGTGCGACTTCTCACCCAGAGACAGCAGCAGAGCAGCTACGACTGCAAAGCTGTTATTCAGCAGCAGAGTTCCCTTTCTGAAAGAGTGAGAAGAAAAGCACAAACTGCTTAACCAGACAGGACAAAACACTGTGGACAGAATATCCCAAGAGTTACACAATTTATTTGCTGTAGAGTTCATCCAGAACATCATCATTATTATCATTATTGACAGTACATTTGACTCAAGAGGGCAAAAGTGAAGGCATTTATCAGAGATTTCCAATTTTAGAACAGGGATATGTGCTTAACCCATAAAGACCCAGTGCTATTTTTGTGGCAGTTCCCACAAGATTTTTTTTTTTTTTATTATTTATTTTTATTTTTTAAATGATTTATCACCATTTATTCTATTATTATGCTCAGTATTTTGCATGCTTATGTGAAAATCTGGTATTTTCCTACATTTAATTTACTGATTGTGATTGCTGTCTATAAAAGTTCAGATTAAAGTAAAAAAAGAAAAAAAAAGTGACTTTTCCAGTCAAATATACCATTAACTGAACATAAAAAAGCATGTCCATGCACTGTCATTTATCAAACTCTACTGAATTGATGTTATAGAAGATGTTTCCATGGCAACTACAAAGCCTGTAAACATCCAAATAGGTCAGATCTGATGACCAGAAAAGCTGACAAACTGTATTTTACACTAATTATTTACATGTATTGACAGGATTAGTGGATCAACAGTTATTTAACTTTTTATATCAGTAAATTATTTTGGTCGCCAGTGGATGTTTGGGTCTTTATGGGTTAAAAGGGTGATATTTGCTGGAAATCGTCCAAATGCCATAAAGAACCAAGGACACAACATCAGACTTTACACAAGAGTAATAATACCAAGTTCTGTCTCCAAGTACAGCCTGTGCAGTTACACCTGGCTTCTGTGTTTACACACGGAGGTGCTCAATGACCTTCCATATACGTTAAATATGTGATTTGCTATCTTTGACAAACATCAGAGTGCATACAGAAACCCCCCAGCTGCAGAAAACTAAACATGTGTTGCTTGAAAATGTGATTTATCAATATCACGTGTCAAACGTTTGGCCCATGGACCCGTTAAGGTGTCCCGTCCGGCCTCTGGGATGGATTTGTGAAATCCAAACATTACAGCGCTATAGTCATAATATTGTGACAAGTAAAACGACAGAATTTTTTGAAATCTTGATATCAAAATTGAATATTAACCCATAAAAACCCAAACAGCCACCAGCAAATTAAGCTATCTACCGATCTAAATGTTTTAATACCTGTTGACCCACTTATCCAATTATTCCATGTAAATAATTGGTGTAAAATACAGTCTGTCACGTTTTCATGTTCATCAAGATATGACCCATTTGGACGTTCAGACGCTCCGGTTACCGTGGAAACATAGTTCTTCTACAACATTAATTCACCAGTAAAACCCATGGAGTCGGATCAATGACAGTGGATGGAAATGCTACGTTTATGTTCAGTTAATGTTCACTTTTTCTTCAGTTTTCTCTGTTTTTGATATAATAACTACCCACTTTTACCTGAGCTTTAATGAACATCTACATGATTAGTAAATAAAATGTCAGAAAATACAGGATTTTCATTGAAAAAACACAAAACACAGAGGGTAATATTATAAATAAATGTTGATAAACCATCTAAGAAAAAATAATATTTTGAAACTGCCACAAAAGTTACACTAGGTCTTTATGCATTAAAATAACAATAACACATAATAGATTATGATGGAGTCATTTGTTTTATGTTCACTTAATTATACATTTTACAGAAAAAGTCTGTTGGCTGTTTCTGATATAATAAACTTCTATTTTAATCTGAGCTCTAATGAACGTTTACATATCAGTCAATTAAATATTGAGAAAAAAAACTTGAATTTAACTGAAAAAATACAAAGGATAATGCATTACATTTATAACAAATGGTTATAAATCACGTAAGACATGTTTGATACAGAGAAAATTTTATTTGGTAAGTGCCACAAAAGTAACACCGGGTCTTTATGGGTAAAAAAACAAACAAACTGTGGTGTCTAAAGGGTTAACAATTAAGGATGTCAGAAACATTTTAGTTTAGGGGTTACATTCAGACTAGTATGATCTCAAGCTGATTGAACCAATAAAATAACATAATGACCTATAAATAATAACAACTCTTTTGTTTGAGTGTAAAAAAGTTAAATTACAAGAAAATGTTTATATTTACTGACTACCCTGAACTTAAAAAAATATGAAGCTGAAACATTTTCAGGAAAGTAAATGTAATTTGACAATATTCTGCCTGTTATTTACATGTTTTGTGTAGTTGTAATCTGTAATTTCTAATGTACATGTGTAATTGAGACATAATATTGTTAAAATTGCATTTATTTTTCTTTGCTATATTCTATTCTCTTTTCTATATTATTCACATTTTAAAGAATCTATGTAGATATAAACTTTTTTTTTTTTTTCCCACTGTTCCTCGTCAACTTCAGATCATATTTGACTTAATGTGGCCGAGGAACTACAATGAGTTTGAGCCCCCCCCCCCCG
>JAPSES010074710.1:0-10247 GCA_029822895.1 Maxillicosta whitleyi
AAAATGAATGAAACTATGGATGGAAACAATATTATGAACCTTATTGTGACACTATGTAAGAATTATGTGGAAAAAAAGATGTGACAGTGAATGTGTCCTGGAATCAGAACTGAAGATGGTGCAGTTAAATATTACATGTGCCTTTTTTTTGTGACCAGACATTGTATGACTGGAGTCAATAACATCCATATAAGAGATTAAATATAATGATACAACACAAATAAGTCTTTTTCTTAGTGATAATTATATTTACTGAAAACCTGTTCATACACAGCCCCCATAGACTGTCCACCACACACCTGAACTATGTCACATTATTTCACTGTTACTCGTGCTGTTGCTACATGCACCATCACTTTAAAGCTGCATCTGACTTTCATCACCAATTTTTCATCAAATCTATAAAACTCGATAGATAGATAGATAGATAGATAGATAGATAGATAGATAGATAGATAGATAGATAGATAGATAGATAGATGTGGCCATAGTAGAGCAGATTGTACAATAACTAAAGGGTTGGCAGTTCGAATCCCGCTCTGTCCTAGTTTGTCTGTTGCCACTCACACTGGTATATGAATATGTATATATGTCACTACAAATGTAGTTTACCACCACCAGAGGGGGAATGTGAGAGCGAATGAATAATGGACCAATAATGTAAAAGTGCTTTGAGTGTCTAGAAAAGCAATATTGAAATCCAATCTATCATTATTTATTTATTTATTATTGGTGTTGTTATTACTTTTATTATTATTATTATTATTATTATTATTATTCAGGTTTTACATATTTGTTGAAAAATTGGTGACTTAAGTCATGCACAGCTTAAAAACATTTTATATATTTTTTTATTTTGTTTGCACATTTTATGGTTTTTATGGGGTTTTTTTTTCATCCTATTTTATGTTATATCTTATTCCTTTATTTTCTTTGCTACAAAACCCAGACCTGGTCTGATATTTTGTGTAGAGAAAATGTTCAGCTGGTACGGTTCAGGGAAACAGACCAACCTGGGAATTTACAAAAAAAACAGAGGTATTTTGCCAAGGCCGCTGTATAAGTTACACGTCCTGCTCAACAGTGTATCATTTTTTTTAGGTTCTGTGTAAAAATCTTCAGCCAACGTTGAAAAAACTAACAAAAAACAACCCAGCTGGAGGTGGATTAAGACTCTTGCACAGTCCTCTAGGTCATAATAGTAATTACACGGTGAGGGGATCATCCTAATTTTAGACGCTGTCCCAGGCTGTGTTTAGTCTCAGGGTAATAACTATTGTTCTTACACCTTCTCACACAGTCTGACACAGGTCCAGTGTTTGGAGCCGTGTACGTGAAGCCGTGTTTTGGGCTCATATTCACACTGTGTCTGTCTGTATAACTTGGCAGTGCCGTCAATGACAGCTCACTGCTCCTCACGTGCACAGTGATAAAGCGAATGTTTGGTGCTGTATTAAGGTGGGTAAAACACACGAGTAAAACCTTTTAATATTTTTGCTGATCAGACGTTTTCTTCCACCACAGGCTGAATAAACCCTTCATAATGATGCAAAAAATTAAACAAACCTGCAGGAACAATTTATTTGTATTTTTCTAAATCAAATGCAAATCCATTCCAATGCCGTTATCCATTAAAAAAACAAAAAACTGCCCACATATATTAATAAATTCACTTAACCCTTTAACCCCTGACGTGTCTGTGGTGAGCGTTCTTAAAGTATGATTTATTTTAAATATTCCTAAAAATTAAACCATTTACCCAATAGGAAAAAAATCAAAACATGCTAATAGAATGGACCTTGTTCTTTCCATAGACATCTGAGCATGCTCAGTGCACCCTCTGCCACCTGTGGAATTGGGGAGTAGTTATTGAGAGTGGCTCAATATTAAAAAAAAGATGGCTTGAGCTTTTTTTTTTGGTGTATTTTTTATTTATTTAGTTAATCTTTTTTAGTATTTTTTAAAATAATTTTCCTCGTCATTTTTTGTTTTTACTATTGTTTGCAGTGTCATTGCAATTTTCCTTTTTCCTTTTACTGTGTTTCATAAGTTTTGACCATGTAACTACATCTCATTTCTACTACGTGGAACTGGTTCCACTCGGTCCATCTCCCCTTGTTGTACACCTCATTTGCTTTCCCCTGTCTTCGGAAACTTATATTTGAGGCGATAGGATGCTTTTTGCCCGCACCAGAACCAGAACAGGGCCCAGGTGATGTTCCGTCGCTAGATTCACATGTGGTATCAAATGAATCACATGGACAAATGTTTTCTCATATTGGAGCGATTCCACCCTTTAGAAGAAACAGAAGCTTTGACAGTTCCAAGTGGACCTGCTGTCGTCTTTGGCTACGTTCTGACCACAACAATGCAGCGCAACTGAGATCATCGCACATGTGCAACCAAGGCGGAATCGATAAGTAGAATTGTTAAGCAGGCAGATGAATGACTAAGGAATCGAACTACTGGAATCTGGTTCTAAAGAAGAACCGGTTCTCAATTCCCATCCCTACTCACAGCAGACGCAAATCCACAACAGCACGTTTAATTGAAATAATGTCTCAGGCGTTAAAGGGTTAAACGTCATACTGATGCAAATGGATGTCATTATCACATGAGACATATTAAGAAAGCAGATTAAAAACACTCCAAAATGTTCTGAAATAAAAAGCCTGAGCTGAAGAACTGCAGTGTAAATTGGATTGACTCTGACACAGATCAGGTTCAACTGTTCAGCTCATTAGATCTTAATGCTTTTTTTTTTTCTTGTCAGAAGTCACATTATTGCACCTTCATTCATTACACGCATCTACATGTACTTTTCAGAATTGAATAAAGCAATCTAGAAATGAGATCCATGTGAAAATGACTGGTTTTGTTTAAACTCCTGTATCAGTTACAGGTTTAAGGTGCTTAGACTGTTATTAGTGTTCATTTCTGCGAGGAATTGTCAATGTTTTCACACATTCTTTAGTGGGACCCAGTGACGCCCCATGTGACTTTTTTTCGTCAGTTCCCAAATGAATCTTTCTCTATGTTTAACCTTTTTTTTTTTTTTTTTAATTGATTTATCACCATTTATTGTAATATTGTCTTCTTCAGTTTGAGTTTTTTCAGTGTCACCCAGGTATTTTTCTTATATTTAATTCACTGATCATGTGGATGTTCATAAAGAGTAAATTCAAAGGTTATTATATCAAATATATCACTAACTGAATATAAACCAAGCATCTCCATCCACTGACATTTATGGGTTTTACTGGTGAATCAGTGTTGTAGAAGATGACCCATACAGACCCAGTGCTACTTTTGTGGCAGTTCCCAAATGACTTTTTTCTATGTATTTAACATTTCCTAAGTGATTTAACACCATTTATTATCAAATAATCCTTTGTATTTTGCATTTTTTCCAAGGAAAATCTGATATTTTCCTATATTTAATGTACTAATCATAGAGATGTTTATAAAACTCAGACTAAAGTTGAGGTTTATTAAATCAAAGGCAGAGAAAACTGAAGAAAATGTGACTTTTTCAGAATGTCTCCATCCCCTGTCATTGATCGAACTCCATGGGTTTTACTGCTGAATCAATGTTGTAGAAGATGATGGTGTTTCCATGGTGATGGTGATGATGATGGTGTTTCTACAGAGGCATATGGGCCATATCTGATGACCATGAAAAGACGACAAACTTTATTTTACACCAATTATTTACATGTATTGATAAGATGAGTGGATCAACAGGTTTTACAACAGTTTAGATCAATAGATGGTTTGGGTCTTTATGGGTTAAAAGTAAGTTTATTTCAGCTTTTCCCTTCAGGGGTCACCACAACGAACCAGATTTGCATGTTGAGTTGGCACAGGTTTTTACGTCAGATGCCCTTCCTGACAGAACCCTCTGTATTTACCTGGCACAATGAGACACTGCCCCCTTGTGGCTACAGGTATAGATGTATATAGTGTAATGGTGCTTTTCCACTCCATGGTACCGGCTCTACTCTACTCGACTCTACACGGCTCTTTTGCTTTTCCATTACAAAAAAGGACCCTGGAACCTGGGACCAGATACTAGTTTTTTAGTACCGCCTCAGTCGAGGTTCCAAAATCCTGGAACAGATACCAAAATGTGACGTCACGACACTGCAGACACTGATTGGTCAGACCGTTTTCTCTGTGATCCATGATTTACAAAAATCAGATGCGGAAGTAAAACAGTGAATAGCAAAACATTAAACCACATAATGACAGAACAAAACTACACCTTAGACGGTCACGTAGATTCAGTCTTTGGTAGGGGACATAAAAATCCAGATGAAAAAATACGCAACGAGCGAGTTTTCAGCACCTCTGAGCAGACGACATGGAAGTAACGTGTCATGTAGGAGTAATGAGTCAAGCTGAGACGAGCCGTTCCGATGTAAGTGGAAAAGAACCATAAAGGGCCTTACCCGAGGGCCCACCTGAGAATCAAACCGGCCATCTTCCGCACCGATGTCAGTGGTGCGAACCACTAAGCTACCCAGTAGCTATATTCTTAGGGTCTTTATGGGTTAAAATCACAATTTTCCATCTTTAGCCTGATTTGGAATTTTGACTGTCTGTTTCACACTTAGTTAATTATTATCTGTATGAACTCCCTGTAAATAACTGCATATTAATAAGAGGGGATTGTTAAAAACACACCTAACCACCGCAAGTAATCAATAACTAATCCACATGACATTAAATGCTTGAGCGCAGGCTTTAATTTAACCGTGCTGCCGCTGCTCCTCCAGGCATGTTTAAGCACCGCTCCTCTTTTGAAAGCATTACAAAGAAATCAGGTAAAGTGAACAGCGCCTATTTTCTTTTTGCTCTGTTTTTCTTGTCTTCCTTTCACAGTACTCAAGCTGAGGACCTAATTAAGAGACAACACCACGCTGTCAGGTAAACACAGAAGCCCTCAGCACCCCCACTGTCACCACAGGGAAATGTTTTCCCTCAGTACGTCCTCTCAGGCAGCCTGTGCTCTCTGCACTCTGTTTAGACCACCTCACTGGTGGATTGTGACCTGAAAGTGGATCGTGAGTCTTTGCCTGGACATAAAATACATTCATAATGAACTAGTATAAATTGGTTACTAATTAACACCAGACATTTCACAGCATAAATGAACCAAACGTTTCTATTCATACAACGGTAAAACTCATGTACTATACGACTACATCATATACAGTTTTACCCACATACATCCAAGACAAAAACCTCAGTGTGTTTAATGCTGAAGAAATAACTGAATACAATTTTAATTTTTAACTGAGAGAACTTTTTTTTTTTTTTAATTTTGGTTCAAATGGATCTAATTTAGTGTTAATGGGAATATTTCCATTTTTATCATTATTATTATCGCCACCTAGTGGTTTGGTTTATCATTAAACTCGTTTCCTATGTTTTCATACTGTGATATTCTGCTTTACCTCAGGTTCAAAACACATCATGGGTTAGTGAGGGGTGATAGTGGGTCCTGAAGCCAGACCAATGGAAAACTGCTGGTTTAGACTTTTATGTCTTACAGCTGGGGGGTCCAACAGGTCAGTCATGATCAGCCATACATTGCAAACGTAGTATGAGAAGATCACATGGTATAAAAAAAAAAAAAAAAATAGATGTTACCTTTGGACTTATTAATTAAATGATGTTGTTATTTATGCTCCTACTGATGTCAAACTCAGTAGTATTAACTACTCAGTTATTGAACTATATGTATATCTAAGACTTTGGTTTGGAAGGTTACCGGTTTGAATCCCAGTATTGGTGAAGCATGGATCAGATGGGCCCTTGGATGAGACCTTTACGCTACACACGCCTATACCTCAGGATAGGGCGGTACAGTAAATACCGGCTCGGATGACGCCCAGGACAACAACATCAGGTGTTGGGGAACCAGGACACCCTGAGGTTCAATTGACTACTGGAACAAGACACTCATGGAGCAGAGAACATGGTACTGATGACGTGGTACTATTGGTTCTTTTCCACTCCATGGCACCAGTTCTACTCTACTCAGTATTCCTGTGGTACTTTTCCACTTACATGGGATCAGCTCGACTCATTACTCCGACACGGCGCGTTACTTCCGTGTCGTCTGCTCAGAGTTGCCGAAAACTCGCTTGTTGCGTATTTTCTCTACGTTTATCTACGTTCCGTCTATGGTGTAGTTTTGTTCTGTCATCATTAATTAATATTTCGCTATTCACTGTCTACTTCCGTGTTGGATTTTTGTAAATCGCGGGTCACAGAGAAAACTGTCTGACCAATCAGGGTCTGCAGTGTCGTGACATCACGTTTTGGTATCCGCTGCAGGATTTTGGTGCTAAGAACCTAGCATCAGTCCCAGGTTCCAGGGTCGTGCTGTGTAGAATCGAGTAGAGTAGAGCCGGTACCATGGAATGGAAAAGCACCCCTAACCCTAACCCCCAGTGAGAGAGGGTACATGCAGAGGATGTGGGAGAAATGGTTGAAACCCCACATCCTCACTGACTAAGGAACAGCTCGTGTTTACAGTTCAGCGTTCAGATATCAAAGAACACGAAAAGCTCGAGAAATACCAAGGGCTGAAAGAAGAGATAGAGAAAATGTGACGTGTGAAGGCAACAGTGGTACCAGTAGTGATGGGGGCACTAGGGGCAGTAACCCCCGAGCTGGGAGATTGGAACCGACAGATACCAGGAACAACATCAGAGATCTGAGTCCAAAAGAGAACAATGTTAGGAACAACTAAGATCCTGCGCAGAACCCTCAGGCCTCTGGTACAGAACCTGAGTCTGCTCTTTGTCCATTCAATTACATGAACATTCAGATGTTATTGTACACCTGCTAGACCACCATCATGTGTCCAACATGAATCCTGATTGGTTCAAGTAACAGGTTCATATCATTTATTTGAAGCTACAGAAGCTGCATTATTGATTCACAGGGAATAGAAGAAGATCTGTTTTACCCGGCGACACACGATCACTGACATATGATTGGACAAACACTCTAACATACACATACACTAACAGAAACAGTACAACCAAGAGAAAAACTACAAAATACAGAGACTAGACTATTGGGGATAATTAAATACATATTCATGAAAGAAACAGACAGGTCTAAATGTAAGTGTGTGATTCTGATTCTTGAAGCCAACAGAGAAGGCCTTTCTGCTCCTGACACCCTTCAGCTGAGTAATCGATACATTAATTGGCAATTATCTTTATCGTCAATAAGCCATCTGAGTAGTGTTACAGGTTTAGACTACAAATAACATCTTTCTTGCTCAGATCTCACACATGAAGGTCATAAGATAAGACATTTGATCTAAAAATGTATTTGTCTGGGTCAGTTATTGACTCTGAAATTGACCTTTTTTAATGATTATTTATACCTTTAAAAATATCTGCTCAGTTAAGTCAATTCAAAGTCTATAATCACCACTTAATGACCATGTGATTAATTACATGGCACAAGTAGCAGCTTACTCACACTAAAAGAAATGAAGATGCATTTATTACTTATTTGTAATCGCTTTAGTTTACAGGTGTCAAACATGCGGCCCGGGGGCCAAAACCGGCCCGCCAAGGGTTCCAATCTGGCCCACAAGAAGAATTTGAACAGTCAAGAGCATCAAACTTCAAAATAAAAGCATAATAACCTAGATATAATGAATCCAAATTTTCATTTTTTTCATGTGAAAAACATATGATGTTATTTGTATAAATAATAGCAACACCAATATTTTTCTCTTTAATTTATTCCAAAGAAAATTAAATTCTGATATCCTTCAATGTCAATAACCTGAACAAATATGAACAAACTGAAATGTCTAAAAAAAAAAAAAAAATAAGTGCAATTTTAACAACATTCTGCCTGTTTTGTGCCTCGGTACATCTGATCTGTAACAAAAATGTAAGAATCACGAGTTGAGGCATAATATTGAGCAAATGTTTCTTATTATTTCTCATGTTTTTACAGGTTATTCACATCATTTTCACTTCAATATTTTGTAAAATGTAAATATTTTTCATAATTTAATGTTTTGGTTTTTTTTGCATTAAAACATTTAGAATTGTCATTATTTATAGGCTGTTGTATTATTTGAATGGTCCGGCCCATTAGAAATCAAATTGGGCCGAATGTGGGTCCTGAAAAAAAAAAAAAGATTTTAACATCCCTGCTTTATTTAGATTAAATCCACTCAACATTTTGTATTTATTTATTTTTTCTAAAACTTCAAATATTGTTCATGTGTAAAATAAAATACAATTAATGAACAAAAACTATGCTTTAGAATTGTTGTTATATAATGCACTATGTTATTACATTTTCTAAATATAAATATAAAAAAGTTGCAAGTGCATTTTGAAATAATCTTCTCAAAATGTAATAACTTATTACATAATGCCACAAAATTTATTACAAAATGCGGCAGATTATTACAAAATGAACTCAACATTCACTCAACATTTTGTTTTTTTTTTTCTAAAACTTCAAATATTGTTCATGTGTAAAATAAAATACAATTAATGAACAAATAAACTATGCTTTAGAATTGTTGTTATATAATGCACTATGTTATTACATTTTCTAAATATAAATATAAAAAAGTTGCAAGTGCATTTTGAAAAAAATCTTCTCAAAATGTACTTACTAACTTATTACATAATGCGGCAAAATGCGTTGGGGCACTTTATTACAAAATGCGGCAGTTTATTACAAAATGAACTCAACATTCACTAACACATTTTGTATTTAAGTTTTTTTTTTTCTAAAACTTCAAATATTGTTCATGTGTCAAATATTACAACGTAAGATCTTGGATTTTAAACACAAAAAAACAAGGAAAAACGACTCCAAACGTGTGCACGATACTGAAGGGGAAATGAGCATTGAAAGTGTTCTGTGGGGGGAGCCATGGCAAAAAGAGAAATGAATTAAAGAGTGTAATGGCTCATTGGGTTCGTTGTAGTTGTACCTTGTAGGAGTTGTGCTTCAGCAGCCCCACACGGTGCTGCTGACAGTGTCCGACGCTGGTTTCTCTGTTGCTGAGGATTCAACAACCATGGCAGAAACCGCCGTCAGCCTGGGCCCAGATTTGCCTGGGATACGTGCCTGATTGGCATGGCCGCCGTGATGCAGCGTGCCAAAGAGCCGGCCAGACTGCTGCCCAGTGGTGTGTCTTGCACAGACGCTAATGTAATGATTTACTGCTAATAAAGAGGCATCATTGTCACTGGGCAAATGATGCTCCATGACGCCGCCGTCCAGGTTTCAGCTGGCGCCCGTGTGTTTTAACGTCAAATTATACTGATGATGTGACACGGAAAAGCCAAGGCTAGAAATTAAGCAAATGACTGCCTCTCCAATCAGAGCTGGTGCGTGTGATCTGACAGACCACCCTTAATTAACACGGGTACATCATGAAGTGGACCCATCACACACTCGTACTCCAGTCTGCACCAGTTTAACGCTCTGTAGTCGCTATAATAATAATAATAATAATAATAAACTTTATTGCAGACACATGTCCAAATCACACACCATTCAGCATCCACTATACAATTTAAACAATATACATGAATAATAATAAAAAAGTATACAGACTATTGCACCAATGCCTTAGTCTATATGTATCTGTAGCTACTTTAATAGCTATAAGTAATGGAGTCCTTCAAAGCTGGTGGAACAGACTAAAAAATACCCCCCCCCCCCCAGAATATAGCTGTGGTTAAAGCAGCCAAGGCCAGTCCAACTGAAGGATCTGAACTGGATTTAGTGATGAGTGAAGATTTCTGTAAGCATGTATATGTGTATCATTGGCATCGTCTTTATTATTTTATGTTTTGTTTGAGTTTTTTTTTTTTTACATATTTGAAGTGTACGTGCATTGATAAGTGAATTAAAATGTGGAAATGTATATCCTGTATGGCTTGTTTTTATATTATTATTATTATTATCATTATTATTAGTAGTAGTAGTAGTAGTAGTAGTAGTAGTCATATCATTAGTATTATTATTATTTTTATTAAAAAAAAAAAAAAAGAAAAAGCTACTAAAGTTCAAGTCATAAAACAAACAAACAAACAGACAAACAAAAAGAAACAGCCAGCCTTAGGCCATAATACATAATACATAGTACAGAGTACATTGAAACAAAAATATTATATATATATATATATATATATATATATATAGAACTGATTTAGTTTATACGAAGAAATAGA
>JAPSES010074711.1:0-10247 GCA_029822895.1 Maxillicosta whitleyi
CACACACATATATATATATATATATATATGTGTGTGTGTGTGTGTGTGTGTGTGTATATATATATGTATACTTTACATATATAAAGTCCTGTTTTCTTCAGTTTTCTGTGTTTTGGTAGAGCCTCTGAATTATTCCCAACATGGTCAGTGAATAAATAACAGATTTTCAGTGAAAAATACAAAATGCAGGTGATAATATAATGATAAATTCCTTGTTAATGGTAAAAATACAGTGAAAAAAAAAAAAAAACAGTTATAGGCTTTAGGATTAAAAACGCCTAAGAAAGCTTTGATGCAGTTTCATTCGTAACATTGGTGTTTTTTTTTATTCAGAGGAGGAACCCTCGGAGACAAAGCGTGCATAAAAAATCAGCAGCCTTGCAGTCAACCCAGTTTCCTGGAGGAGAATGTTGGATGCAGGATGCCAG
This sequence comes from Maxillicosta whitleyi, assembly GCA_029822895.1. NCBI lineage: Eukaryota > Metazoa > Chordata > Actinopteri > Perciformes > Neosebastidae > Maxillicosta > Maxillicosta whitleyi. The sequence continues at coordinate 429 of JAPSES010074711.1, forward strand.
AGAAACAAATAAGTGTTTGACTGAGAAATGAATGACTTTTTCTTTTCATAAACACACAGGATGATTGTCTCGCTCTTACATCTTCAGGACTGAAGGTCAGCGGCGGTTGCACAGATACGGCATGTGTGAACCAGATAAAGTGTGAGTCATAAGAACATTCCTTCTGCCGCTGCTTTGCTTCATATCCTGTACGGCAGGCTGCGCCGCAGAGGAGAACGTGATTCACCACAAACAGGTTTTTTTTTCTTTGCCTTTCGGATCCTAACAGCGTTCACCTGGTCATCACTAACTCATTCTGTTTACATTTACCTCTGGTTGATTAAATAACAATAAGACATCAGTGTGTTATTGCAATGTGAAGGTTTCAGACATGAATATAATATAGCATTAATATATACTTCATATCATAATCGTGTCATTGTTTTTCATCTGGCTTGTGTACATTTTTTTTACAGAGTCGAATAATGAAAAGAATAAAGGAATAAGATACTGATGTTTGTCTCATGTAAAACTTCATGTAACAATTATTACTATTATATAACACCATGTTTTATGTGTATGTGGGGCAGTCACAAACACGCACATATCAGGCTTTTCTATTTATACATTATGTTTAAAAAAAATGGTGCAATTTCTTAACCGACTTCAATTCAGTAAGATTCAATATGATTTAAAATAAAATTAAGAACTAGGGCTGTGTTCAAAGAATTTTACGCAATTATTAAGGGGCCTTAATTAATATCTGTAAAAAAAAAAAAAATATTCAGCTACATTTCTGCTATCCTTCCCTAAACCTGATTAAAAATATAAACTTTAGTATATCCCAAATCATGACATTACATTATGAACTGCATACTATTACTATATACTACTATATAATACTATTTCCAGGTAAATATTACAGTATACAAACTCTGGACAATTTGTCTGAATAAACATCCCATAATGCAATGCAGTCAGGGCAACAGTGGAGTACAATAGAAGCGTAGTTTGCAGTAAAACAGTATAACATAGACCCTTACACTAAAAAGTTATTACAGTCAATATTGCGAGAACAGTTTTTATTTATTTATTTTTTATGATTTAATCCTGTTTGATTTGTGCATCATTTAGTTTGTTCCGTTTAAGAGATAATTTCACAAGTCAGGAAAGTTGCAATTTGTGGTAAAACTGCTGAAGTATCAGAGTGTGAAAATACCTACATATATATATATATATATATATATTATGACTACATACCAGAAACTTGCAGAGGTTGGCGTCATCATAACTGTCTGTGTGAGTGAGGACGTGTCTGCAGCTTCAACATGAACAGAACCTGGTGATTTTCACACTTCGTAATGCGTTTTTTCTCCCGCTGTAGGCCGCTCGGCAGCTCTATGTGAGGCAGACGGGGTAATTATCCGAGCTACTGGCCTATCACAGTATCAGGACAGATGATTCCTGTTTATCTTATCAGATTTGGTCGACTCTGATTAAAAAAGGCAAAAAAAACCCAGAAGTGCAGCTTGAAGATATTCATCGCTGTGTCGTCACTGGTTTCATCCATAGACAATCAAATCAGCGATACCGTGTCATGTGTCGACCATGAAAGTTAGTAATTTTCTTTTCTGTAGCATCAAATCTCCCGTGCCTTGTATGATAAGTGGTACGTCATGTGCTTATCTGTACCGTATCGGCGGCAGATTACGAATGCTGTCATTACTCAGGTTGGTCACATGTCACTTCTGGCTCAGATACGGCGTAAACATGCAGATAAAACCTTATTCAGTCTAAACTTGCATCGTTTTAAGATAATGTAAACCCAGCGCAATTAAAAAGAACAGATTAGAATAATGTGGAAATTAGATATATTAAACCAGGGGTGTCAAACATAGGGCCCGGGGGCCAAAACCGGCCCGCCAAAGGGTCCAATCCGGCCCGCGGAATGAATTAGAGCAGTGGTCCCCAACCCCCGGCCCGTGGACCGGTATCAGTCCATGGATCAATTGGTACCGGGCTGCCGGCCGCCCAAGAAATACTTAATTATTTCCGTTGTATTTATTACCTGAGTCTTTTATTTTCAAAAATGTTTTATTTTGAAAAGTGACTGGATTCTCTTGGTTACATCTCAGTCACTTGAGTGCCAAACATTGGAACGCTGAACTTTGCAAACACGAGGAAAAAAACAGACGAATCCATCTGAAGTGTGCAACAACTCTGCCGGTGTTCTGGTTAAAGTAACGGCAGAACATCCTGAGATCACCACCGCAGCACTGAAAACCCTGCTGCCATTTCTAATGAACTGATATCATTTATATATTATTATGTTATTATTTTAATGATCCGGCCCACTTCAGCTCGTATTGGGCTGGATGTGGAACTGAACCAACATGAGTTTTACTATAGCCATGTTTGGTATCTTTTATTTCCGCACGACTTCATCAATCTCATCTGCTTGGTATTTTTTCACTTCAACCATATGAACACAAAAGGCCACAAAACACAAAATATATAAAATCCAATTTGAAAAATGTATATAATTAATTGCATAAATAGCAAAAAGATGCTTAAAGAACCTTTTCAGAGACTTTAAAAGTGAATAATTGTTCCAAATATTAGACATTTGACATAAAAACATATCTTTACAAAGACGTTTTCTCACCCCCTGTAATGTTAATGAAGATTTTGCCCATTTTTCCCCCCCAAAAATAACAAAGATATGGTAAGAAATGGAACGTTTGTTTGTTCCAGTGTCAAACCGTCATATCTGCGGTTGTATTTGGTCTATTAACATCAAATAAAACATAAGAGAGTGCTTCACATCTGCACTTTGGAATGCAGTCATCCCCAGTGGTCTACATGACCCACTTTTGACGGTACAACGTGTTGAAAATGTCATGTGATCGAGTCACGGGGCCGTGACCGTGACCTCTAAGGGTTAACGAGGGAAGCGTTGGCCGTCAGGGAATGAACTGTGGACGAGTTAACGTGTTTATTCAGTCACTCAGTACACGTACTCAGAAATTGAAACTGTCATCATTCAATATCGGGCATGTCCACAGCGATGATGCATGGAATTGACAAGTGTCACGATCCTGTCCTGAGGGATCCGATCACTCAGACGACTAATTGTGCGACTTCACCACGACTCAGACGCGCTCGTAAAATGCCAATGTTGTACCGTAAGTCGTGGCATTTTTAGATCAATTTCAGTTTATTTCAGACTCAAACAAAATACAAAACATAGGGGGAAATAGTAAGACAAGATAAACAACAACAAAAGAAGTAAAGAAAAAAATATGATAATAAAAGAAAGAATAACTGTTGAAAGGGAGTAGGAAGAAGCCAATGCTTATCCCAAGGGGGTCAAAAATGAGGCCCGGGGGCTGAATCTGGCCCGCCAAAGGGTCCGGTCCGGCCCTTTTGATGACTTTATGAAATGTTAAAATTAAACTAAAATATTAACAATCATTTTAGTTCAGTTCCATAGACGGACCAATTCAATTAAAGTGGGTCAAATCTGTGAAATAGTAAATAAATAAAGTCAAACCTTGACGCGGTACATAAATATGTTAGAACTGATCAGATTTAATGTCTTGTGTGATGGATCGCCCCAGATAAACGTAGTGTCAGCGCTGATCGACACCTAATGTTAACAGCTTAAGGCTAGGGGTTCCTTCTAAATAATGAGTCAATGTTCTCACCGTCTCGACAGCATCAAATAACAGAGTTAATTAAAGCAGAGATTCATTAGAAATGCCCTGTAAAGAGGCCAATACATCCCCATGATAAATACCAGAATAACAATGCAGCTTTAGCCTTTGCTTATTTTCAGCTTTGGGCTTCTTGAGCTTGTATCTGAAAGTTTTTTTTTTTTTAATTCTGGTCGCTCACTCATAACGCTGTCGTCCATCACTGTGCGGATGAAAATGCCAGTAGGTTGGAGGGAGATTGCGAGTCCCTTGAAATGCAAAGCACCTCAGTGGATGATTTTGTTTTGCTCTTGAGCGAACTACAGGGAAGAAAGACACTAGAAGAAGTAATTGCTGAGTTGTGGGCATTGATTAACAATCCTATAAAAGCCGAATAGGAATGAGTATTATGTAACGATTCAGAGAGGCTACAGAAGTCTGTCTACGCTTTGACATCCCTCCGATGCAAAAACGCCACTGATTCGTACGGTGTCAATATCGTGCCTGAGATATCGAGACGCAAGAAACAAAATCTGAGAACCAAATCACAAAGTCATAGCGGCAAAACTCTAAATCTGCAGCCGAGAAACAAAATCTGAGAATCGACAAGATGGCGTCACAGGGTTCTCCTTTGCAGAATTTGATTTCTTGGAGTTTTGTCCCTATGATTTGACGCCATAGATTTAAAGCCAATGTTTGACGTTATATATACACCCTGTTTTAAACAATAGCCAAACTTTCTGGAGCAGAATCTGGTTGGATTTAATGGACAGAGCTGTGAAAATGCAGTGCTATTTAACTCCACCGCAGCAAGGAAGAAGATAGCCTGAATGTGCTGTCAGAGTCAGATAACAAAAAATCCCCCTGCAACTATCCATCGTCTGTGAGTCTGCACAAATACAAAGAGCGTTTAACGTACTGTAGGTCCGTGTGGAGGGTTTAGTTTAAATGACTAACCACTGGCTGGGGCTCCCGTCCAAATACAATGTCCAGATCTCCTGTTATTTAGACGATCTGGAGGATTCAGTCACACCCCCCCCCCCAAATGCGTTACTCAACATTCTTTGTATAAAAAAAAGAAAGAAAGAAAGCCTTAAGCACCCCCCTCCCGCCCCCACTTTCTTGCAGTTAAAAGGATCTTACATCTACATCCATCATCGCAGAGTTCCTCTACATTGTGCCACATTCCAGTATTTTCCTTTTACCATAACTTTGAAGCAGCGTTATTACAGTCAGACCTACGTGATAAAAGGGTAATTATGTGTCATTATAATGGTTGCAAATGTTCTACTTCTAAATCTATGAAATGTGCTGCTGTTTGGTAAGTGTTTAACCCTTCATCGGGCCCGTGAATATTTTTGGTGGTTTGCGCATACATTACAGGACAGTGACATCAACGGTTCCAGTGAGTCTCAGGTCTGATGTGGTCTCCATGGTCTGTCAGGTCCACCTCTGCATGGACAGTGAGTGGACCTGCTTTGTTTGGTACCACGAAGTACTGGTACTAATGTGAGGAAGGAGAAAGTAATGGTACTGATGTTCAAAGGGTCTGGATCAGACTAAAGGTGATGTTCTAATGCTCTAAAATATATGTTCCTTTCATCTTACACGTGTTTTTCTTGTATTTTTTTTTTTTGGTGCCACTTACAGGTAAAGGAACAAATACGGTAACTTTACTGACCTTTATTTTCTACTAGACCTGCCATAGTTAACGGGTTAACATGGGTTAATTTATGGACATGATTAATCCGATTAAACGTTTTAACACAATTAACTCTGAATGACTCTGAATGAACGTTTCCACCAATGCATTTGGGTCAGTTTGTCCGAGTAGATTTAGTGTCGAACATGAACAAATGGGCCGTTGATCTGGTAGTGACAGACAGTAAAACCAACACATAAAGATGGAAGACGATAAACTGCACCATGACCCTCTGGATGGAAATATGAGGACAATAAAAACAATAAAAAGACAGAACAGTGGTTTCAAGGTGTTTTGGTGAAACTGTTGAAGGTGTTTAAGTGCATATATATTCACTTTGATCTTGAATTCCCTCATAAAAAAATGAAACAGGATTAATATAGATTAAAAATCAATGATATTTAATCATGATTATTTGAAATTAATCCACAGCAACCCTGTGATTAATCGGATTAAAAATTGGCAACGTTCAAATGTTAGTATCTGAACTGGAGCCAGTCATGGATACTGTTCCATGAACCCCTTCTGTTGCCGTGCATTCTTTTATATATATAAATGATTATCTTTTTATTAGAAAGACAAATATTCACTAATACAATGATTACAGCATTATTCATTGTAGGTAATAAAAATAGAGCAGACAAAAACTATACAGTAATGTTGCCCTGTTGGATTTTCTTTCACAGAAAAAAAAAAACAAACTATCAAAACAGATGAATGGAATAGAACAGGCACGACCTCATACAAATACAATCCTCACATACATACAGATCGGTTCACATGAAGTACTGATACAATCAGATGACGTCGGATCTAGTTGGTTTTACAGACTCAGTCCATTTGGACCAGATCTCATAAATTTCCTCCTTTTCAATTCAATACGATATCTGCTCCATAATCTATATCTCATGGACAATTCCAATCCCTTCTTCAGTGGTGGGCGGTTCTACTTTTAACCATTTCCTTGTGATTGATTTCTTACTGGCTGTCATTAGTAGAGCTGGTAGTTTTTTGTCTTTAATATTCCATGATTCAAACCGTAGGTCTGCCAGATACATAGTTTCACATTTAACCTGAATGTTTACATTAAATACGTTTGGCATGGGTTTGTGAATCTCTTCCCAGTATGGTCTTATAACTTGACAGTCCCAAGAAATGTGGAAGTGGTTGGAACTCTGCAACCACAGTACTGTGGCAAATAATGGAAATGGGCTGCACTTCTGTAGTTGTTTTCTACACTTTGGTGCTTTACAAAGCCCATTCACACCAGTAGGAACACACTATACTAATGCACCATGCCAGACCTGGGAGCAACTCAGGGTTCAGTGTCAACATTTGGGAGCCAGGATTTGAACCAACAACCCTTTGGTCATTAAACAACCTGCTCTACCAACTGAGCCACAGCCGCCCCAGAACAGAAGGAATGAAATGAGTGATAGTATAGAAGAGGAGTTATTGTTCTATGGACAGCACTTAAGACGTTTTCTACACTTTCACTTTCAGAGTATTTCTATAACTGACCTGAAAAGGCTTAACATGTTCTTACCATAAAGAAAAACATATCACACAAATGGATTGTGCTTTTCATCGTTATGTGTAAGAACTCCTTATATTTAGAAAGAAAATAAACAAAATAGGCAATAAATTACAAGATCAGGGATGAGACCAGGTGTGTATTTGTCTTGACAAGCCTTATTTACATTCATGTGTTATATATTTTTTTTTACCTTGTTGCATCTTTTGCAGCACTTAACAACCTACTGTCTGTTGTGTTCAGTTTTTAGCCATGACCAAAAATCTGCCTTTCAACTGGAATGAAATGATGGTTTGACAATAATCGGGATGACGTGGACATGTTTAGGCCTTGTCACTCAAACCTATTTATTACAACATATGAATGAAAACTAAAGCCCTGTTCACATGGCACTAGTTCTACCCGTGGAGTTTGAATCCAAACTGTAAGTTCTAAAGTAAACAAACCAAGTGCATTTTACCAACGACCCTATTCCTGCAAACAATGAGGTCCTGTGATAATCAATTTCTCTGGATTGATTGGAGTGATTTGCTCTTTTTTTTCTTTCCTCCTTGCATTTATTCAGCCCATTTTCTCCTCGAGGACAATGGAGGCTGTAATGGTGGTGATAAATTAAAGTGTTTTGGGGCGCAAGAGGCTGAATATTCACCAAACAAACTTAAATCCCTCAGACGAGCAACATCTCCAAAGAGGATGATGGACAACGTGCACAACACGTCGAGTAGGGAAGGTTTTGTAGGTTTCACTAGTTATCTATAAGAGACGACATCAGTACAGATGAACGACATCAACAAATTCATATGAGAAACTGTCTTCATTCATCCTGTGTGAAAAAACACAGATGCTGCGACCTCATTTCCAAATCACCAGAGTCATATCAGTCCAGTGATAATAAGACATAAGATGATCATAAAATAATCTTCACTGAAATAAGCACAAAAACATGAGATATTAAATATCAACTACAGTAAACGCAACACACACTTAAATTAAAGGGCACTGCGGGTGAGATCAGTTCAGCACAATGGGTGATGTACTACCTTTAATACAATGACTTTAAAAAAAAAAAAAAACAACTAAAATCTGTGTAAAATATGCATAAATTTAAAGCAAATGTCTTTGCACAATATGAGACCTTTAATAAATGTCATCTGATTGTTCTCAGCTTCTATTTTAAAAAAAAGTGCTTCCTCATAAAACATGAAACTATAAAAGTAGCGTTACAACAAAACAAACAAGTGGTTCCAGGCACAACAAGCCCCGCCCCCTCACACATATTGTATTTTATTTTGGCATCGATCCAGCTGATGTCATCATGTGTGTGTGTGTAGTGATGTCAGCGTATCATATGTCTCTATTTATGTGCCAAGTCTGAAGTAAACTGAAGCAAAATGTACAATTTTATGGATTTTAAATATTCCCCAATATAAAAGTAAATGAATAAAAATAAATAAATAAATAAATAAATAAATCATAATGCGTTTAAACTTTGACCTACTTTTCCGAAAATGCTAAGCTCAATTTGGTGTGAATTCAACCAATAGTTTTGCTGATACAGACGTGAAATTTCATCCATTATAAGTAAATGAGGAATAAAAAAAAGATTTAAAAAATACATAAAGCTAACGCATATGTATGTTTTCACATTTTTTTCACTATTTTTAAAACGTTTTTCCACCGTACACGTAACATTGCGATAGTCTTCTGATTTCATTTTCGGAAAAAGTGGTTCCAGGCACAACAAGCTCCGCCCCTCGCACATATTGTAGCTCATTTTAGCCTTGATCCAGCTGATGTCATCACGTCTGTGTGTGCTGATGTCAGCGTATCAATTGCCTCTGTGTTTGAGCCAGGCTGGAAGTAAATGTGTGGCTGAGGTGGTAGAGTGGATCGAATCTGGGCCGTCTACATGTCTTAGTGTCCGTGAGCAAGGCACTGAATCCTAAATTGCTCCCAGGAGGGTCTGGCATGGCAGCCACCGCCTACTGGTGTGTGTGTGTGTGTGTGTGTGTGTGTGTGTGTGTGTGTGTGTGTGTGTGTGTGTGAAAGCGCTTTGGATACCATGAAAGTGTAGACAAAGCGCTATATAAGTGAAGATCATTTAAATTGAAACTAAATTACTATTTTTAGACATTTCATTTTCTTCATTTGGCTATTATAAGTAAATGAAAGAATTGTTGTTGTTTTTTTTACTTCATAATAAATATGAACTTTTTCCAAAAATGTAATGACATCTATTCAGGGTCTGGCGCTCTATAAACTCAATTTGGTAGGAATTCAACAGTTTTTAAACAGTTTTGGTGTTAGAGCAGGTGTCAAACATGTGGCCCGGGGGCCAAAACCGGCCCGCCAAAGGGTTCGGCCCCTGGGATGAATTAGTGAAATACAAAAATTACACTGAAGATATTAACAATCAAAAATATTAAAATAATTTTAGGTCAGACCAATAAAACACTATCATAATAAACTGTAAATAATGAAAACCACAATTTTTTCCCCTTTTTTGTGTAAAAAAAAAAGTGTAATTATACAAAAATCTTCACATTTACAGATTAGCCTTTTAGAAAAAATATGAAAAACCAGAAATGTCTCAATAGAATTAAATGTAATTATAAAATATTCTACCTGTTATTAAATATTCTGTGACAAATAATGGAATAAATTGTAAAAAATTGCACCTTTTACTTGATACATTTCTTTTTGTTCATGTTTTTCTCATGCTTTTAAAGGATAGTTTGTAGATATAAACAAATACAATTTTTACTTTTTTTCTTTTTACATTAAAACATAGTAATTACACATATAATTGTGGAACTAATATCATTTATATATTATTATGTTATTATTTTAATGATCCGGTCCACTTCAGGTCATACTGGACTAGATGTGGAACTGAACCAACATGAGTT
>JAPSES010074712.1:0-10246 GCA_029822895.1 Maxillicosta whitleyi
CATTGACCCCAATGTTAACGAAAATTTCAAAGTGATCCAGAATCCAGGATTTCTTCCGGATCACCCCCAAAAGTTAGACATTTCATCCTTGTGCCATTGTCAACAAATTCTGAAAATTTCATCAAAATCCGTCGATAACTTTATGAGTTATGTTGCTAAAAGACAGACAAATAAACAAACAAACGCCGGCAAAAACATAACCTTCTTGGCGGAGGAAATAAAAGGAAACAGTACGGCATGTCTGAGACACGCACGGCATTTTGGAGTGAAGAGGAGCTCACGTTTTTTCCGACCGTGCTCAGACTGTGGGACAACGTTTGTGTTTTACGTTTACAGTGTTTTAGATCCACCCCTAGTTCTAGTTGAGTGTTTCATTCATTCTTCACTCGATCAAAATGTGTATTTTTTAATTTTGTAACATCTCCAACAATCACACTGTCTATATCCTGCCGGCTTCACATTTACTGGAAGTGCTGTGGGGGAGGGGGGGTGTAGCGTGGGGGTAAAACAGTTCCCGACGTGGGGGCGCTACATTGGCAAGAACCCTGTCATTAAAAAACAGCGTAGCAGCCGAAATGGGGGGGGGGTGGCAGGGGGATCACAGCATGGGGGGCCACTATACTCAAGTGTGCTGGCGAGAACCATGGTGTGTGTGTGTGTGTATTCTTTTGTTTTTGTAACATTTTGTGCAATAAAGAATGTTAGTATTACCTCTAAATACCCCCTAAATCTCTAAATAACTATCGAAATACATGTATTATAGTTCATATTAATAAAATAAAGTAAAAATAAGATACTGTACTTAATGTACGTACAGTATACAGTACGTACAGTAATGGCGGACAAAATTTCGGCGTCGTACAGTAATAGCGGACGAGACTCCGGCGTCATAAAGTCGAAATAACGCAAGTCGGGTACGTCGTAACCCGAGGACTACCTGTACTGTTAAATAATCTGATAAACTCCAGAAATCGGAAAATGATCGGAGTATGGGTGTGGACGCAAACAGGCTCGATGTCGAAAACAGTCTTTGCTTCTTTTATTAGATCATCTTCTGGGGTTTGCTCATGTTTATCCAAACTGATGTGCCATCGAACAGAGGTTCGGGTTGCACGTCTTATCAACGTAAATTGTTTTATAGTCGTAGAGACCGTGGACGTGTTGGATTAAAGCAGAGACACCGAACTGCGGCGCCGCCGTCAGTCCGTAATGGTGCAAAAGTAATTATGTGACCAATACAATGTGTCACTTCTTCATCTGGTGGCAAAAAAAAAAACTGACAAATTGGATCCGGAAGCGCTGTTACCATGGCAACAGCTGGTTAAATCAACCGACTGACAAGAGAGGAAGAAACCCGGGGTGCCATTAAACGTTCTACGCTAGCGGCCTCCCAGTATTAGCAATGAATCTAATGTGTGTGACATCTGTGAGAAAAATCAAAGAAAAGCCGTAACCGCTCCCAATAACTAGCGCGCGTTGTCGCCATGTGTCAAAAACATAGACCTACAAAGTTGGCAGTTATAGCTGGTAAAGAAATATCGACGCGCCGGACCTTGACGCGTTCCTGCAGACTTAGCGAAGGCCAAAGAGCTAAAAAAGCCTATAAATATTGGACATAAACAGAACTCCCAATGAATGTTAAGTCCACGTGCGTCGGCCGGATGCAGATAAATACATTTAATATATCAAACTAGATCTGCGTTTCTTATAAATAACCTAAAGATATTATCAATGGAGTCAAACGTAGGTAGTAACAGGTTGCTAAAGGGGCTGTTTCTTGTGTGTGTAGGATTATAATAACAGTGTATTGGTGAAGTCCCAAGGCCTTATGGGAGCGTTTTTATGCCGCAGCCCCAGGATGCAGGCGGCCCTGATTGGTTGTAAACCTAAGGCTGTATTCAGGAATATTTATACGCTATGGGGCGACCGCGCCGGTATAATCCTGCTGACTGTTCACCTTGTCCAAACCATTTTGCCGCATGTTGTCAGGTTAGCACGGCAACCTGGGTATTCCTATCACGTGGTGTTAAATATGTATGTCTGTGTGTTTGTGTGTCTGCAGCAGGACAGGGTGCAGGCCAATAACGGAGTGCTGACCATCAGTAGCCTGAATCTGGCTGACATCGGCATGTACCAGTGCGTGGCGGAGAACAAGCACGGCAGAATATTCACCAACGCCGAGCTCAGAGTCGTAGGTAAGGCGGCGGCGAAGACGTTTCCTGAACGCAGGTTATCGTCTGAATGCACGATGAAGTGAAAAAACCCGGTGGGAATTATGTTTGTTTGTAAGCGCATAAAATAATGTGATGAAATACATTTATTTTGTCGTACAGATGAGATAAGTAGGAATATGAGATAATATATGATGTAAGATAAGATCAAATATGAGAAAAGAACAGATTGGTAATGTAAGAAAATATATATGATACAATAAGATAAGTAGGAATATAAGATAATATATAAGATAAGGAGTAATATGAGATAATATATAATAAGATACAATATGATATGAGATAAGATACATACGAGAAAAGACAAGAAAAAAAACAAGATAAGAAGTAATATAAAATAATATACAAGATAAGATACAACAGGACATAAGATCAAATAAGAAAAGATACGTAGTAATACATGATAATATATTATAATAAGTAGCAATATATGATGATATAGGATAAGATAAGGAGTAATATGAGCTGATATATGATATTATATAAGATTAGATACAATATGATAAGAATGTGATATAAATATATAAGATACAATACGATAGGGTATGAGATAAGATACATATGAGAAAAGAAAAAAAGACAAGATAAAAAGTAATATAAAATGATATATTATATAAGATAAGATACAACAGGACAAGATAAAATAAGAAAGAAAAGATAAGTAGGAATATAAGATAATATATGATAATAAGTTGTAATATGAGCTGATATGTGATATGAGAATAGAAAATATAGTAATGTAAGAAATGTAATGTAAGAAAAAATATGATATAAGATACAATAGGATAAGTAGGAATATAAGATAATATTTATGATAGAATATGAGATAAGATACATATGAGAAAAGACAAGATAAGAAGTAAAATATAAGATAAGATACAATAGGACATAAGATAAAATAAAAAAGAAAAGATACGTAGTAATATATGATAATGTATAATATAGGATAAGATAAGGAGTAATATGAGCTGATATATGATAGGATATAAGATAAGGTACAATATGATAAGAAGTAATATGATATAATATATAATAAGATACAATACAATAGGATATGAGATAAGATATATAAGATGCAAAAGAAAATATAAGTAATATAAAATAATATATGAGATACGATACAATAGAAATGTGCAAAGTTACAGCAGAAGTGACATTATTTATTATGTATATTATCATTTATTTATTCATTTATCTGTTGGGGACCAGACCATTATTTCATGTAAAAAATAAAAAAAAGCCCAAACTTGAACTGGTCTCTGGAGTATATATAACATAGAGCTAGTGTGCAGCTTCTGTACCTGTTTGGGCTTTTTCAACACAGAAACACATTTATGGTGTAAAAATAGTACAAGTTATAGCATGAACAATATAAAAAAATCTTATTCACATCCCACACACAGTCATATTAAAGAGTAAGGATTCAAGTAAGACATAAAAAGTGTAGAAAATATGCAGGAAAATGTCAAATATGTATAAAGTAACACTCGGTAATAAAAGATAAATACAGAAATATATGTAAAAGAGCAAAGTACATCAGGTTTTCTTGTACCTTGCCGAGGGCCATGTACTCAATAATAATAGTACATTGGAAGAAATGATTGAACAGTGGAAGAAAAGGTCAGTATTGTTGTGTTTACAGGTGTGTGTGTGTGTGTGTGTGCGTGCGTGCGTGCGTGCGTGCGCTCTACTGGACGTACTGCAGCTGAATACTTTATCATGACCATCACTGATAGTATTGTGTTGTCAGGTTGGCTGGAAATACTGTGTCAGGATAAAGGTGAATATTTCTGTCCTACAGTGGCACAGTTGGATCACTTTTTTCCTTTTATTTGTGTGTTTATGTTTGGAACGTTTCCCAAAGTACATGAAAAACCAACGGCCACTGAGGTTTGACTAAACCCAAAAATGTACTGATGAGTCTGTTTATAGGTTTATGAAGTAAATATGCACTGCAACTTTTATTTTTACTATACTATATTATACTATATTATATTATACTATACTATACTATACAGTATTGTACTATACTATAATATACTACACAATACTGCACTATACTATAATATACTATACTATATTACATTATACTGTACTGTGCTGTACTATACTGTACTGTACTGTAATATACCATAATATACTGTACTGTACTGTACTGTAATATACCATAATATACTACTATAATATACTATAATGTACTGTACTGTATCATACTATACTCTACTGTACTGCACAGTACTATACTATATTATACTATTGTACTATACTATACTAGACTATACTATATTATACTATACTATACTGTACTATACTATACTATACTATATTATACTGTACTGTGCTGTACTATACTGTACTGTACTGTAATATACCATAATATACTACTATAATATACTATAATCTACCGTACTGTATCATACTATACTCTACTGTACTGCACAATACTATACTATATGATACTATGCTATACTATTGTATACTCTACTGCATTATACTGTACTATTATGTACTGTACTGTACTATAGTGTACTGTACTATATTATACTATACTGTATACTATACTGTGCTGTACTATATTATACTATACTATACTGTACTATAATATACTGTACTGCACAGTACTATACTATATGATACTATGCTATACTATAGTATACTATACTGCATTATACTGTACTGTACTATATACAGTTCCAACTGTAGAATCTGAGGCACTATTTAATATTTAATACAGTGGAAACAATAAAATAATTTTCAAATCATCCATGAAACAATATTTTTTTGTCCTGCTATTGTTTGTTTGTTTGTTTTTATGAAATAACCCAGTATTAAGCAGGGCAGTATACAGTGAGCTGGTCATTACTGTGAAATATATGATCGGGGACAGCTTTAATCACCCTGAAGTGATCCGAGGTGATACTCGCCACAGAGAAACTGGTCTCCAGACCCGACCCTGCCCCGTAACGCTCACTCACATTCATAATACTTAAGAGTTAACCTTTACAATAGGAGAGGAGATAATGCCGTCCCATTATGACTACTATGATTTACTATTTATTAGTACTTACTTCTACAACCACGTCTGTAAATAATGGATTAATTACTTTTTTTATTGCACCACAGACTTCACTGTGGGAAACCAGAGATCGAATCCTGCACTGAGGGCTGGATTTTCTGCCTTTGAAATTAAATCTGCAGCCTCAGTTACTGTTATGTGTCAACCTTTTGCATCAGTGTGTTCTATATTTAGTGTTGATCCCATAGTTACCATATTCATACGATAAAAACTAAAGTAGCTGCACTAGACAAACATAGGAACGCTGATTTTGTAAGATGTGTAGTTGAAATGATTCTTTAATTTATCACTTTTCATTCATTCATGCGTTGGTTTTCTGAACCATTTAGAGCAGGGGTGTCAAACATGAGGCCCGGGGGCCAAAACCGGCCCGCCATAGGGTCCAATCCGGCCCACAGGATGAATTAGTGAAATACAAAAATCACACTGAAAATATTAAGAATCAATAATGTTCAAGTAATTTTAGGTCAGACCAATAAAACACTATCATAATAAACTATAAATAATGAAAAACACATTTTTTTCTCTTTTGTGTAAAAAAAAAAACAACAGTTAAATTACACAAAAATATTTACATTTACAGGTTTATTTACAACCTGAAATGTTTTAAGAGAATTAAATGTAATTGTACCAATATTCTACCTGTTATTAAATATTTTGTGTATTTGTAGATCCACTGTGATCTGTACATTATAATAAACATGAAAATGAGGAACTGAGGCCAAATAATGGAATAAATTACAAAAACATTTCTCGTGTTTTTAAAGGATAGTTTGTAAATGTAAATATTTTAATGATAAAATTTTAATTTTTTTCACACTAAAACATAAGAAATTACACATATAATTGTGGGACTGATATCATTTATATATTATTATGTTATTATTTTAATAATCCGACCCACTTCAAGTCATATTGGGCTGAACCAACATGAGTTTGACCCCCCTGATTTAGACTGTGGAGTACCCCCTGGACATGTTACCAACTCCTTTGTCTTTGCTTTGATTTCTTACACACACACCAGTGTATAATGATGAATATGCAATTAATACCTGTTTTTGTTTTGTCTTACTTGTCTTTCACGTGTTTTGTTATGTACTTCTCACTTTAAAAACTAAAAAAAAAATATTATCACATATGAGAAGAAAAAAAATCTCTTGTAGGTAGCCTTAAAAAGATCTTAAAAAGCCTTAAATTTAACTTGTAGAAACATGTAGGAAGGTAAATAAAGATACACATGACTACATTATTACATTACATGTGGCTGATGCTTTTATCCAAAGTGACGTACAAGCTATAGGCACCACCTGGGATTCAAACTGGCAACCTTCAGTGCCAAAGTCAGAGATGTAAAAGCATTAAGCTCTCCAGTCACATGATAAGTCACAGTGTTTATAACGGGGCACCGGTGTCTCCATTTTCTAGGCATTAATTCAGAGGTCAGAGGTCAGGCTGCCCTTCCCCACATGTATGATTTAGGTTTTTTTCATAGTAATGACCAGTTTGTTGCACATGATCATCATTATTTGCTGCTTTTCATTTTAATGTTTTTTTTTCCTGTTCATGCTGAACACCATTCTGCAAAAAAAACCAAAAAAAAAAACCCTTCACATTAGATAAAAAAAAAAAAATAAAAAAAAAGACCCTCATCATCCTGTGTTGAAAGTGCACTTGTGCTCTATAATCCAGAGGTATTTAACTAAAATTACTAGAGGTCCACTGAGCCAACGCTCCTGTGAGTGGACCTCCAACAGACATCCACTCCAACAGGCGTCCAAACAATGACGGACAAAACACCATTCAGTCACATTAAAGCACTTCGACTTTTTTTACTGTACATTTAAATGCTTTCCTTTTTTTTTTTTTTACCTTTAAAGAGGATCTGGTGCTGAACTGTTGTCTTTTGTCTCTCAGGCCGCTGTAGAAAAATATGTTATTAATAAACTGAATAAATACAATAAAATCCAATTAAAGGGAAAAGGTTTTTGAGTTTATAAAAAAATTGTGTGCGTTTAGAAAAAGAACCTGAAGGACAGGTGATCAAAGTTAGGTACATTATTGGAAGATAAAATACATCTAAATAAATAAACACATGAATGGGCTTTATATGAAATTAATTTTTAAAAGGTGAAGAGTTTATGTGATTGTTCCACCTAGAAATAAGTTAGTTTTCCTTTAATGGTAGAGGAAATTATTTATCTGTGAGTTGAAACTCTTCATTTTTGTGCATCACACATAGAACACAAATGAACGAACGTCAGATAATATAGTAATATAATAGTAATATAATATATATATAATATAATAATGATACTAATCACAAAGTGATTGATGATGACATGAGGTTTTCCTCTCACTGTGAACCTCCTGTGCTCATTTCTGGCATGAAGCAGCTCCGTGGGCAGCCACAGGAGTGGGATTTTGAGGGGATGTGGGTTATCTGTCAAAATGTAACACAGGTGTATGAGGAGGGATGGAAGCCAACTATACAACCGAGCATGTAATTATGTTAATTATCTGGGGACTGAGGCTTCAGATTAGTCAGAAATTCCACAGGAAGAGAGATTTTTCAGTCCTTGTATGTGTGTGTGTGTGTGTGTATATATATATGCATGTCTGTGTTTTAACATGTATTTATGTGTATATGTATGTATGTCTATTTATATGTGTGTGTGTATATTTATATGTATGTATATATGTGTGTGTATATATGTACATGTATGTATATGTTTATATGTACGTGTGTATTTATGTGTATGTACGTATATATATATGTGAGAGACATAAGGGATTGAGGAGAGAAAAAAAAGACACATTTCATTCTGTAGTTGTGTGTGTTGACATCATATTGGTCCGTGTGTGGAAATGAGTTCCACAACCTCAACTTTTTGCGTTTTGCATATTTATCGGCGACTGTGTAGCTTTGTGATTTACGCCACTGGCTTTGGTGCGGAAGATTGAGGGTTTGAGACCCAGGTGGACCCTTGGGAAAGATTGTTTATGCTATATATCCCAATTCATGTACCCATTAGGCAGCGTAAGCCTCATTGTTCTGGTCCAGACAAATCCAGAGGGTTGTGTCAGGAAGGGCATCCGACGTAAAACCTGTGATTAATCAACATGTGAATCTGATTCGCTGTGGAGACCCTGAAGGGAAAAAACAAAAGAAAGATTATCCTGGGGTGTGTTCAAAATGTCGATATGGGGATATATCTTCACGATACACATATCGATACAGAGGCGTCAGTATCAATATTTCACATGGATCAAATAATTAGTTTATCAAGTTTATGAAACAGAATCTGACTTTGCATGTTTTAAGTTTATCAAATCCATCTTTATTTGTGCACTACAGCCAAGTTCTAATGCAGTGTTTTACATGAACCACAGTGGAATTGTTGCTTTGAGTATACATGTGTCTGTTTACTTTAAAATATTAAAAAAGTAAAAACTGTAAAAAAATAAAATAAAAAAAAGGCCTAAAATATCAGGATGCATATCGTGTTGAATACCATGTACCAGAATGCACATATATTGCGATACGTATCGTATCATGACCCCTGTATTGGGACGTGTATCGTACCATGAGGTTGTTGGTGACACCCACCCCCAGTGGGGTTGGACCCATCGGTGGGGCGCATGTTTGAGAGCCCTGCCCCAGACCCACTGTTTGTCTCCAATGACAGAGCAAACACAATCCACAGCAGGTGAACTTTAGGTTAACTGCACTTTACTGTGGAGGCGGTGTCAGCGTGTAAAACCTGTCAGAATGCAGACAGAACATGAAGAACAAAGAGCCACTTTACCAACTGCAGCTGTAGTTTTGTGTGATTGTGGTTTCAGCTCCTGCTCGTAACCAGGTTTCAAAGAGCCTCGGACTAAAGCGAACGCCCCGAACTTCAATCACGCGCTGTTCGTTTTTACACCTGAACACATTTGTATTATAATGGAGGATGTGAGTTCAATCCACTGTCACTGTAACCTGTGTTTATATTAATTTAAAGGAAACAAAACACACAAAACAAGGGCTGTCATCGGTCTTTGTGGGCACTCATAGAAGATTGCCTGGTGCAGTGAAACCTATTCAGGTCCTGTCACGTCTTTACACAGTTTGGGTTTTAGAAAATTCATATCAACAGCTGCCTGGAGTTTTAAAGTACGACGAAGCGTTAAAACGGGAGCTTCAGTGCGTCAGACTGAAGGCGAATATGGCCCTAATCTGATTTATTTATGTTTTTGTCCATATGTGACCTGTATCTGATCTGTTAAAGACAGTGTGAACAGCTGGAATACGACCCAGACCACTTTTACATGTGGTCCGAAATCCGATGTATATCAGATACTTTGCCATGTGACTTTGAGCGACTGAGTAGCCTATTGGTTTACGCCAGTGGTCCCCAACCCCCGGGCCGCGGACCAGTACCGGTCAGTGAACCAGTTGGTGCTGGGCCACCAGCCGCCCAAGAAATAACTAATTATTTCTGTTGTTTGTATTTGTGAGTCTGAACAATGTTTTATTTTGAAAAATGACCGGATTCTCTAGGTTCAAACCGACAACTTTATTTCGTCTGTTAAAAAACAAATGATTCATTTCGTGAGTTATTACATCCTTATACCTGTAGCCACAAAGGTTTAATTACCCAACTGTGCAGGATAAATACAGAGGGTTGTGTCAGGAAGGGCGTCCGATGTAAAAAAAAAACAAAACAAACTTGCGAATCTGGTTCACTGTGGTGAAATAAATTTTAGAAGTCGCTCTGGAGTATAAGCCGCACCAGCCATAAAATCCATAATAAAGAAGGAAAAGACAATATATAAGTCGCACTGGAGTATAAGTCGCATTTTTTGGGTAAATTTATTTGATAAATAAAAATAGAATAGAGAACAACAGGCTGAATAAGTGTACGGTATGCTAACGTCACATGACGCATAAACAACC
>JAPSES010074713.1:0-10245 GCA_029822895.1 Maxillicosta whitleyi
CAGTCACAATATGTGGGGGAACTGTGCTGCTTGGCGGAGGTTTGCGCTCTCTGAGTGCTTTTCTAGTTATTATTATTGTTATTATTACTGTTACCATATTTTGAAAAATGCAGCAGGGACCTCAACATATTCATCACTGTGATCATCAGTGTTGGAACAGTTACTTTCATATTCTCTACCCACTCACCCTGTGTCCTGCCGTGGGCTGTTCTGTGCTTTAGGTGGTGGGGGCGGGTTCGTGGGCGGGCCAAAGCCTTTCTCAGAATCCCCATTGGTTTCTTCTAGATGCTGTTCATCATCCTTGTTCGTCTTCTTCTCCGTGTCAGCGTCCACCACAGCGTTGTGTTCTTCAGTTTCTTGTGCCCTCTCAGGTGTTGAACTCTCCTCAGATCCTCCTGGTGGATCTGGAGTTTTACTGGTGACGTCCTCTTCTGTAGGAGCAGCAGGAGCAGCGGCGCATGGTACCGTCTCCTGCTGTGCTTCTGAATCTGCCGCCTCCTCTGCTGGTTTGGTTTCAGTGGCTGGACCCTGGATTTCCGTGGACTCTAAAGTTTCTGGTTGACTTTGTGTTTCCGACGCAGTAACCGTTTCCGTCTTTTCCGATACTTCCTCGTCCTTCTGGTCTTTGCTGAGCGGTCGGGACTCGGATCGAACCACGGGTACTTCCTCCTTCTCTTCCTCTTTGACTTCCTCTTCTCTCTCTCCGTTCACATGAACATTCTGCTGAGGCTTGACCTCCTCATCATCACTTTCATCTACCTTCTTTTCCTCTTCCTTCTTAATCGGTGTCGGAGCTGATTTCTCGGAGCTGTTCAACAGCTGCAGGGTTACATTCTGAAAAACAGTCAATGTCATTGAAGACTCATCAGACTTTATGCTAGAAAGCAGTGTCCTGTTGTGTGTCACAGGATGCACATTTTTCAGTTAAACGTGACGGCAATATTTTAGGGACTTCTGTTGATAGAAAAGGCTTTGTGTGATTTACTTGTAATCTATGTGCAGTAGTTAAAATTGATTATTTTGGTGAAAGCGAAGTGAGAAATACAGAAAAGAGAGTAACAAATGCACCAGGACATTCTGATTAATGCGTTTAGAAACAAATCTCTGCATTTATGGACTTCATCATAAGTTCATAAAGGATGTAATTTGCCTCAAAGCCTCTCTTCAGGTGACTGCTTTTAGACTCCAGTATTTTTCAAACATATAACTAATGTGTTTTTTTATGTATTCTGGCTGCTAATGTCATTCATATTTCTTTTTTGGTTTGTTTGTTTGTGCCTAATGGGTGGAACTATAGAGAATGGATTGTCCACATTTTCTACCAACAATCTGCTCCATTCTAAGGAACTAGAATGGAGCAGAAAACTGCAACGAAAGAGGACGATTTAGCACCAAATGTTAAGTATTCCCTCATTTAGCTCTATGCTTATGACACTGGTGCAAACATTTATAGTAAACTCCACCCTTTGCATCTTCTTTGTGAAATACAAGTTACACTTTCAGGATCATTTATATCATTTCTGCAACTACAAAAGCCACACAATCCTTTGGTGGACCTGCCCTCTGTGTAATTATACCATGTGAGATCAGTGATTGAGAACCACAACGCTGAAATATGCAATAACAGCACAGCCGGAGAGGAATGAATAAGACACACATTTCTCACATTTTCTATAAATGTTTGACTTGGTTTGGACCATGCTGAGGAGAATGTTAATTCTACATGACTGATGTGCTTCAAATTTTTTGGTTGCACTTCATTACAAGGCTGTCACTGAGCCTGTTTGAAGTATTTGTTTACCTTGATGGTGGTGACAATCACCCCCAACACAGCCTGGCCGCTGTACGACTCACTGAGGTCAAACTCCCCTCGCAGAGAATGGAACACTCCATTCATCACACGCTTCACCTGCAAACAAAAACAAAAACAAAAACATGCTCATACAAAATACAGTTCTAACGCCGACTTATCAACCGCAATAGACTTTGATTTCATTTGTCGTTTCATAAATAAATGTATTTAAAATATTATTTGGCTATATTCTTCCATTTATCCAAAGGCTGTAGATATTGAAGCTATAAATACTATGTGTGTGTGTGTGTATAAGTGTGAATAATTCATGTTATGTGTCAGAAATAGTGCAAAAAGGAATCTCATGACAGGAAATCTTAAATTGCTCTGTGATCTCAATACAAACGTTCTGTTCAAAGATCTGTCAAACAGTTCATTTACAAAGCTAAACACGATTCAACACATAATGAAATTAACTGAAAAAGTGAGCTTCAACTTAAATACTGAGATAACACTGTAAGAATACGTACAGAAAAATGCATAAAAAGAAATGTAAGAACAGTATGTACAGTGAACCAATGGCAGCAGAGGAGCATGAACGGCATAAGAAGTAACATTTACTGGTACACAACTGTGTGTACGTGTCCAAACCTCTGCTGCCGTGTCTCCTGAACCTTCTTGTTCTGACAGTTTGTTCTCCAGTTCAGCCACTCTCCTCTCCAGTTTCTCCCGTACAGCTGTGCCCTGCTGCTCCAAGGCCGTGCACTACGACAGAAAACACACAGAGGAAGAGGTTTATGTCTGTATGTGAAAGTGAAGGGGTCAGGATGTCCAACAGTAACGAGAAGCATAAACAAAGCAAGGAGATTGGTTTCACGACGTAAACAGGCGTGATGTCCAACGAAATTCCATCAAAGAATCGTCTTTGACAAATGGATTCCCTGCTAATGGTGATCTAGGTCTGTTATCTAACGTCGAGCGCGGTCTGACGGTCCGTCTTACTTTTTCCTGAAGGGCGTTCAGCTCCTCAGTGTGACTCCGCTGCTGCAGTAAACTCTGCTCTTCGGACTCTTTCGACTGTTTCAGAGCCGTAAACTGTCAAGAAAGACAAAAGCCAGAAATAAGCCAATCACCATCATGTTTAAAGACATTACTTGTTTTTCTCCTATTTCCAGATGGCTGTAAGTTCCATGAAGCAAAATATAATAATAATAGTAATGATACATTTTATTTATAGGCACCTTTTTTTGGCATTCAACAACACTGTATTAGTTAACAACGAGAGAATAAAACATCAGGCAGGTTAAAAAAAAATGTTTTTGTGTTTCAGGTACATGGGCCAGACGCGGCCATCGACACCAGTTATAATCGAAAAAGTTCAGAAATTGAAGGAGAACACAACGTTTTATCAAAACAAAAAAAGGAAGTCACTTGCACCAAGACAAAGATTACAATAAAAAATGTACCAGGAGTCGACCTGAAAGCACCTTTTTTCTTTCTTGACATAAACTTTTATTTTTCTCTCCGTTAGTGGCTTGGTCTTGCCATCTCACCTGACACGGTTAATTTAAGATATAAAAAAAATAAATCGCATCACAGTTACAATTGCAAGCCCTTAAATTGAAATTCAAACATTTTGGAGGATTTCAAGCACCCGTCTGAACCCTGTGGTTTAATCTAACAGACAACAAAATTCAGGAATTCCATCTCAGTTTTAAATGAAAAACTCGGGCGGTAACTGATGATGTTTCAGGAGATGACGAGAACAGAAGAACAGACAAGAGCGCGGATTGAAAAACGCCTTAAGACTTGCCTTTTCCTGTAGCTGTGTGAGCTTGTCCTGCAGAGCATCCCTCTGCTCTGTGAGCTCACCCTGCTCTCTCCTGTGCTGCTCTTTGGCCACAGCCACTGCCTGTTCACACTTCCCCTTCCATTCCTCCTCCAGCTCCGTCTGCAGCTGAGACAACTGAAACACATGGAAAACAGGTTGGACAGTGGAGCCCGGGCCGACCAATGGGATTACACAACCCAAAGCTAAGTTCACACATGTAACCTGTTCAGAGGCAGCGTTGTCGTTGCTGGTCCGGGCCTTGCGGAGTTGAGCCCGGACGTTGTCCAGTTCCTGCTGGCTGCTCTTGCGTAGTTCCTCGACCTCTTCATCCCGACGCTGGCGCTCTGCCTGCCACTTCTTCTTCCGTTCTGAAAGTGTCTGTAAAGAACAGAACACAGTTTACATTTTCTAAAGGCTTTGCAACACTGTAGAACATTAAGAGTTTGTTGAGAATCCAGTAAAATTTGCGGTTAACTGCAAACATCCCAATACCAGTAAAACCAGTAATTTGATAAAATGTCTTAATATTAACAGATTGTCTGAGAAAACGTCCCCCTTTGTGTTTTTCATGGAGTCTGTACTGCATGGCGTGTAATCTAAGGAAGCAAATGTACCCTAAAAAAAAACAAGAAAAGAAAGAAAGGAAGAGAAAACAAACGCAAACTGATATTTGTTGTTGGCAAAACCACATCCAGTACATCACAACAACCAACACCCAAACCATTCACAGGACACAGAAAAACATTTAGCAAAAAATAAGGAAATGATTTCACCAATAGTTTGATGAAACGTGTTGATGTCAGGAAGTCTTTTTGATGTCTTTTTTTCCCCCCAAAACTGCTGATTTCATAATAAAAATATGCTCTATTTCGAAGACATAAAATATACCAGGATTCAAAGTGACACTGATCATGTGACATTAGCCTAATGAAAACATTAGACACCGATTTCACATCTGTTAATGTATGATGTTTGCTTTATGTGGACTGTTTAGTTGTAAATACCATTACATATGACATTTTATTACTTTATAGATCAACCTAGACCAAAATGTTGAGTTTGACATTTTTCCTTCTAACATTTCATCCTTGATTATTTTTTCGGTTGCAGGTGCATGCATACTGACTCCTATATTCCACTTTCAGTCTTTGCATCAGCACATAAACATGACTGGCACTCACTCGTTCCAGACTCTCTTTGTCAGTCCTCAGGTCCTGCATTTCCTCCTCCATGTTGCTGACTTTCAGCTCCATCTCTTTGCGTCTGTGTTTCTCTGAACGGTACTGAGTCTGGGTCCGTTCTGCTCCCTCCTTCAGCTCTGAAATGCATAAACACGGTGTAGTTTGAAGCCCTATTCACTGGAGAATGTCCGCTGTTTTCACGACATGTTTAGACTCTTAGCTCTTCAACACTGAACAGTGAATTAGCTTAAATTGGTTGTTGATGATTATTAGACATTCCTAAGATTTTAGTTCGTCATTAAGTCTTTGCGTCACATACGTGCACAAAAAACAAGCACAGAGGCCCAAGTCTGGTCCACCAGTGCTTTATATTGCCGTTATAGGGCGATTGTGTTGGACAGGAATGATTTTTGCTCAGCACACATAAGATGTTGGAAAATAGAAACAGAAGTCATCAATTGAACTTTAACCCATGACATATTATTTTAATGAATTGGGGTGCTTGGAATTTCAGCAGTAGAAGTGTCATAAAAGCTGTTGATAGTATGTGCTTGTGTTTTTTTCTTCAGGAATCCTACTTTTAAGATCTGGCAGTCATTTTGCGTCGCTGTGTGTTTTAGGGTCAAAAAACAGTGGAAAAACAGAAGTTCTACAAATTTTTACTAAATAAGGCACTCAGAATGTACATCAGTAAGAGATTTAGGATGTTTAACATGAACTGTAACAAGATTAGAATTTTGGCCCAGTAGTTTTTGTTTCGGGTTTTTTTCTAAAAACAGTCCAGCTGCTTTTTGGCACCTGGTTGAACACCAAAAAAAGTTACAGTCAAAACTAGATAAAAACATAGTAGGAAAAAATAAAGGAAAATGAAGACAACACTGCAAAAAAAAAAAAAAAAAAAAAAAAAAAAACGTGGAAAACTAAACAAAAAAAAACCCCAAACTGTCTATTTCTTACTCATTGTTCTGTGTTTTGCCCCACATTACACAGGTGGTGGGGGTGCACGGAGCATGCTCAGATATGTATGAAAACTACATGGTCTATTCTGTAAGCAAAAATAAAATAAAATAAACCATACAACACAACATGTCAGGGGCTAAAGGGTTAAAGACCAAACTGAACCAGTAAAAGTTCACATCCACACAAACCTTCCAGTTGTGCTTGCAGAGTAGTGATATTTTGGCAGTGGTTCTCATTGTCTTGCAGCGCCGAACTCAGTTTAACCTGCAGCTCCGTGGCTTTCTGCTGCTGAGCAGAAGCTTCCAGTTGCAGCTGAGACAGACGAGCCGCAGACGAAGCCAGATCCTCCGTTAGACGAACCTGACAGAGACGCAGGAGGACAGAAGGACTAATGAGAGGAGATGCGGCAGCCACTGTTGAAGAATGAAGTAAAAACCCAGGTCACACAGAGACAGAACAGCATGGTGACAGCCTGGATGAGATGCTAGTGGTGAGAGCAGCATGGCCCTGTGGGAAAATAATGGTGGGTGAGTGCTGACTGATGGAAACAGCAAAAGAAGTGAAAAAAGAAAAAAGGAATTTAGATGAAGCATGATAAAAAGAATATGATTCCAGTGGCAGCTGTCAGGCCTCGGTCAAACAGTCATTACTAACCATCACTTCTGTTTTGTTTTGTGAGGATCAGGATCAATTTTCAGATCTGATGCTAATATTAGTTGAGAGTTAGTCCGAATTTACTGCTTTGAGCTTCACAGCAAAGTCATGTAACACTGATGTTCTACACTGCAGGTACTATTTGACCCCAGTCTGGCAGCAGGACAGAGAAAACGGGCTCACCTGGCCGAAGCCCAGGTCCTGAGGCAGTGCATGCTGAGAAGAGAGAGCAGTAAATGCTAGATTTCCTCGAAGCAGAACAGCAGTATGAACAACCAGACAGAGAGCAGTCAGAGAGCGGAGCAGTTCTCCTCAGCATCAGATTCAACGAAAATAAATCACTCAGTCTCCCCTTTTTTTTTACGGGTTTGTTAAAGTGCACAACACTCCGTTTTGCATAAAGATTTTATCGGATATTTGAGCCCAAAGTCTGTTTTTCAGTATGTGCAGGGGAGGCTTCAAGGTCCCACATCGGACTCGGTTCCTGCTGCAGGTATAGATAATCCTACAGCTGAAATACCCACAGAGAAAACGTCCCCCTTAGTGTTTTACATAAAGTCTATTGCATGGCATGTAATCTTATGAAGCAAATGCAACCCAAAACAAAAAAACAAGAAAATAAAGAAAGGCAGAAAAAAACAAACTTAAACTGATATTTGATGTCGACAAACCACAAAAGTACATCACAACAACCAACACCTAAACTATTCACAGGACACTGGAACTGAAAAATATTTAGCAAAACAACCCTAATATTAGCAAATATACTATTAACAAAATATTATAAATGACAGATCTTTTCTTATTTACACAACTGAAGTCAGCACCTGTGAATTCAAGTGTTTAAATCAATCGGAATGTTATTTAATGTTATGTTATTTTCATGTGTATATAGGACACACATTACCAGGCTTCTGTATGTTTGGTAGGTACGGGGTTTTCCTTTAATTTGTCACCCATCCACAGTGCATTTATATAATCTTGGACAGGTCAAAGCTGATTTTACAGGAGATCTCCATAATGGATTTGTACACCCCGGGAATGACGCAGAATATCCGTGACTAAGAAGTTGATAAGATGTGTTTTATGGTTTATCTGTGTAAAGAGGACCTGTGACTAAAGAATGCTCTTCATAAAAGACACGTTCTTCCACTGGGTACAAACACTCACCTTGTCCTGCTCGGCCTGGAGGAGTCTGGCCTGGTTCTGTTCACTGGACGACTTGAGGGAGTCGTTTCTCTGTTCGAGCAGCTGGTGACTCTGCTCCATGTACCTGAACAAACAGCAGAAACGCTTAACAACTGCTACTGACAAATTTCACACTGAGTGTATATTTCAACTGAAATCAACAGAGAAGGAGTTTCACAATTTCATTAGTAGTAGAGGGGGAAAGAAATCAAACCCTTTTGTAGTTCTGAATAATGGACAGATATGGGGACCAAATAACTAAAAGAATTATCTGACTGGGAGATAATAAGATTCAACTAAATTGGATTAGATTACATTAGATTGAACTGTATTGATCCTTTAGGCAAAGTCCTCAGAAAATGCAGGTTCCAGTATCAGCACAACAACAAATGTACACATATTACAAATATTACAAGACAAAAAGGACAGAAAATAGTGATAATAGTTTTAAAAAAGCTTTAAAAAGTAGCGAATTGTCCAAAGTACAAGTGGACATAAATAATAGAATAGTAATAATAAAAAGTACTTATATTAAATTTTAATATGAGTATATTGTTTAATAATAGCAGAACTACTAATGATAATTATTATGACTATCAATATTTAAAATAATACCCTATGCACCATGTACTTACACCAGATGTATATTCAACAAGAGCATCAACTTTTGAGTCATTTCGACATAATCAAACAGATTCCTAATAATTAGGGACTAAATTGCATTAAAGACTCCTTTGCCAATAGGCTTGTTCCTACGTTCATAACTTACTCAAGGACATTTGTGTTTATTATTGCACCCCTTTGTAGTTAAAAACTTCAAAAAGCATCACTGACATTTTCAATTCTGCTGCAGAAACAGACAAACATAGACTATTTAGTTCACATTAACAGAAATATTTTGATGCCAAAAAGATGAATGTCTTCTGCAGTGTAACAGGATCCTTAAGGAACTACATTCAGTTTGGTTTGTGACAGGATTATAAAGATTATTTCCAACAGACCTGAAGGAGAAAATCCTGCACAAAGTCACAAAATGCGTTTAAACATAAGAGCTTTAAAGTACAGTATGGTATTAATCATGAGACAACTTTTCCCCATGTGACTCTAGTGAAAATGGTGCCAGTGTATGATTTTCAGGTCTCAGCTTCCTCTCTCACCTCTGGTTCTGGTTAATAAGGTCTCCAATCTTTCGGTTCTGCTCCTCGACGCGAGAGCTTTTTTCAAAAACTTCTTTCTTCAAACATTCATTTTCCTAAAAACAAAATTATTGTTGACAATATTCACAAATAGTCTCAGAAAAATGGAAAGATTAATAAAAGAAAAAAAATTAAAAAACTATTCTACTCTGAGTGCTATTCACAGTTTGTACCTGGACAATCCTCTGGATGTTGTGCATGATCATGGAGGTTTCCATCGACATATTAGACACACCCATGGAAACACTTCCCTGCTTCTGCAGATCATCAATCTGTTAAAAGTTAAAAAGGAACACAGAGGGATCACAGATTATGGAGCATTTGTTGCATTTCCGGTGTAAAGCTTTAAAACAATTGACCTAAAGAGGAGCTGTAGACAATTGTTTTCATTACAGGAGGTCCTTGGGCTACCAACAAGTTCTGTTCCTACACTGGTGACGAAACCCGAATTTCCACATAAGTCGGAATTAATGATATGTTTTCATTGTAATGGCTTTGGTCTTGGTTGGACCAGCATCGCTAGAAGGTCCTGTTTTCTTTTTTTGGGGCTGTGATGTGAAAAAGGAGGATGAAAAAGGTGAGGATACTGAGAAAATTATGGAGTACAAACACAGACACTCTACACTATGTGTGACTAGAAGCAAAATGACAGGTGTCGTAACGTCGAAACAGCGTAGGTCTAGTACCAAGTGACCCAAGGACCTCCTGTATTATCATGAATAAAAGTGTAAAAAAAAAAAAAAAAAAAAAAAAACAGAGCAAAAGAATTTAAAACCACTCCTCCTTTCCACCATATGAGAGTGAGCTCATATATAAAAAGGAATTCATTCTTCTACTGAATTTGCAACATTGAATCTGCAGTGGTGGATGTTTTAATAAATAGCAGACTCATACAGTGGCATATGTATGTGTGGGATTTTTCTTTCCTCTGAAATATGAGAACAGAAAAGGTGGATCTAAAAAGTGCTGCAGCTGAGAAGTTATGAAGTACGCTGGCTTAGTTCAGACGACAGAGCATCTATCATTTTCTAAATGTTTATAAATGTATTTTATAAACCTTTGTTACAATAGTTTATAAAGGCTGGAAACTGTCTGTGAAGTGGTAAAATAAC
Source organism: Maxillicosta whitleyi (assembly GCA_029822895.1). Lineage (NCBI taxonomy): Eukaryota > Metazoa > Chordata > Actinopteri > Perciformes > Neosebastidae > Maxillicosta > Maxillicosta whitleyi. The sequence continues at coordinate 9,915 of JAPSES010074713.1, forward strand.
CCATCTGTTTGACTCCATTTCTGAATCACAATCTTTAAATCCATTGCTTTACACAGTTTATACCTTTGAGGCCAGCTGATCCACCTTATCCCCCACTTTTCCAACAGCTAACCGGATCTCTGTGTTGTGCTGCCGGGCCTCGGTCATCAAGAAAGAAGTCACATCACTGGAGCCTGAGGAAACACCGTAACGGAAACTACATCAGTTTCCCATTTGGAACATTTGCAGGACTATAAACATCTACGGACGCGGCATTAAAGGGATAGTTCAGGATTTTTGACATGAATCTCTATGGTATCCCCATCATCAGTGTCGTGCATCCACACTGACT
>JAPSES010074714.1:0-31298 GCA_029822895.1 Maxillicosta whitleyi
GCCAGTGGTTCAACCACAGACCCTCTTCTAGCTTACAGAAAACAGCTTCAAGCAAGAGAAATAGGACATAATTTTTCCACAGAAATGATGCACAATGCATTCAACCATAGTGGAGACACAGCAGTAGGAATAAAAAAATTGCTAGAAGTTGACCTTTAAAGAACTTTTTAACATCTTTCATTGGCATATTTCATCTTGTTCCATGAAACACCACGGATGTAATGAATGCACAAAATGAAGTGTTTTTTTTCTTGGGTCGTATTTGTGACGACAGGTCGACAGCATGGAGGCGGTGCTGGAGCTGCGTGGGTTTGTTGATGCTCTGCTTCGGGGCCTCGTATCCAGAGGGCAGTGGCGGAGAGAACCAGCGGAGCTTCTTCTGCAGCTGCTTTGTTCCTGCCAACACTGCCTTAAGTTGAACGGAGACTGCAGACCTCTGCTTCAGCTAATGGAGGAGCTAGTGCCCATCTGTCAACAGGTGACACCGAGGGTTTCATAATGCGCTCACATTTGACCGTGGTGGCCAAATTATTAGAACACTTGGCATATTTAAGAGGCTTCAAGTGTTTTTATTAAATGTATTTCATAACATCTCCAAAGAGTCATCATTATGCTCTATTAACTGTGGTAAATGGACTGCACTTATATGGTGCTTTTTGAGGTGCTGTGTCTGAAGCTGTGCATATTTTGTAGGAGCTGCCATTGGATGAGCTGATGATGGGCGTGGCTTTGCTCCTGGTGGAGGCTCCGGTGGATCAGCAGAGCAGCCTCCTCAGTCTGGGTAAAACTGTACATCTGAACCTCAGACTGAAGGTGTATGTGGTAGTGGGACACTGAAGGCTAGATGTTCACTCAGTCTGTAGGGTTGTTTAATCTATACAGTCAAAATTGCAGGGTTTTGTTTAGGTTTTTGATTAGTTTCTAAGAACCATGTACCTTAATCTAATGAAAGAAAAGATGCAGTAAACTACCAGGCATTTTCTCTGGGCTGAAATTCATGGTATTTATGGAAACTAAATTGTAGTCTTCAAGCCAAAGTCTTCATGATTCATGAAGTTAAGAATAATGACCAGATACAGATGGACTTCATCCCCAGGGAGAAGTTAATTTTCAATCAGCTAAAGGAAATAAAACAAAAATAAATAAATAAATAAATAGAAAAGTAAGGACTGATGAAAGTCTGATGCAGTGGGGATGAAGGATCATTTTAATGATATGAGTCGTCCACTGGACCTACTTCTCTGATTGGTTAGAATGTGAAAAACAACCAAACTCTCCAAGATGTCCTCCATTTTATGCAGTCTACGTCTCTCCACCCCAGTCCCCAGTGAGTCCAGCTTGTCTACTGTCAAATGAATGAAGTTATAAGTAGTCAGGTTTCTCCAGTCATCCAAATAAATGGAGACAGGGGCTCGAACACAGATGCAGCATCTCATTGGAAAAGTGCTGAAGCTCAGTAAACTTTATAAAAAAGGCATGAAACAGAAGGAATCACCATACAAGGGTGATTGATAAGTGTGTGGTCAAAAGTGGAAGGAGATGAGTTATGCAGCGCTCGGTGCTTTCATGTAGAATTCAGCACTTTGAATGATTACACACAAAGGTTGAAATTAATGACATTTGTGGTTTTTCAGTTTCAAATAATTGAAAATTGCAAGTCAGCGCTTTCTGAGAAAATGGACAGCATCGGCTCATTGACAAGATTGGTGACATGATCTTGGCAGATCAGAGGAATAATAAAGCCCACCCACTCCCACAGAGCTGCGTATCTTCCAGGATCACGACCGTGCAGTTATCCACAATGACAACCAATCCATTTTCTCAGAAAGTGCTGAGTGGAAATTTTCAATTATGTGAAACGGAAAATACACAAAAGTGATTAAGTTCAAACTTTGGGTGTAATCATCCCCAGTGTTGAACTGTACATGAATGTAATCAGAGCTGTATAAGTCACCTCCTTCCGCCTGAAGCCATAAACCTATCAATCACCCTTTGTACTTTGCTTATTTCTGACTTTTTCTTCCATTTTTTCCAAATCGTTAGAAGTTTCCTACCTTAGATAGATGGCATTTGTACAGTTCATGTTCATCTAGACTCAAACAAAGGAACATTTTCGTTATATAAGAGAAGACTAATACAAATGACTTGGCAGATATGTTGGCTAATATAATGTCTTCTGTTTTTTCTTATTTATTTATTAGAGACAATGCATAATAATGAACATATACAACTACAGCTGTAAATATACAAGATTGTACCAACAGTGCTAATTTCCTTCTGTAGTCCCTAGGCATGTGACAAAAAAGACAACTGACAAAAGGCAAAACATCATTAAAACACAAAACAACACAGTGAGGACAATCTACAGATGGTCACCGGCTTGGTTTTCCTTCATCCAGTGTTTAAGTAGTGATTTGAAGGAGGCATGTGATTGTTAGTATTTTAAGTTGAATGGTAAACTCTTCCAATATTCAGTCCCAGTGACAGAAAGTGTAGTTTGTCCAAAAGTAGTGCGTCTGCGTGACACCTCACAGTCTCCTGGAGCGGTGGCCCTGGTGGCCCCTTCCACGGACAGAGCGGGATTTGATCAAATCTGTCAAGGGAGGAGGGGCGAGTCCATGCACAACTTTAAAGATCAGGCGTGCATTTTTTAAATTCACAAAATTATTACAATTAAGAAACGTATGTTTATCTAAAACAATGCAGTGTTGTAAATTAAATGTTTTTTGTACAAAAAAAACCAAACAAACTTATGTTTTTTTTTTTTTTTTTTAAAGTGTCATCTATGTAGAGTTTTCACCTCTTGGTAAGGTCAAATAGAGGTTGCCGCATCAAACTTGGCCTTTGGTAGTAGTATCATTGCAATTTCCCTTAACCAAATCATGGGATTTCCTTCATTTCTAGCATTTAGGTGCAACTTATGAAGGTCTTGCATGAGGTCTTTGGGTGTCAAACTTGACCTTATTTTCAAGGTCTGATCCACGTTGAAACATCAAATTTGGAAGCATGTTACCCTACATTTTTCGGGGTCAAAGCATGGGGAAGTAAGGGGATAGTGATATGGTAGGGGAGCAGGGAACAGCGGGGGTCTAGGTTCAGAGCAGCCCTCATTGTCAAAAGGGGCCAAGGGGTTATTACAATGGTCAGTGTTGGTCTTCATTGGTTCTTCATGCTTCATTGGAATTCACAGCACCCTACGGAGGTTTTGTCAACTGATTTCAGTGTGGATATTTTCAAGGCCCTTCTTTAGTTTGCATCATGCACAATAACACCATTGCCTGCATGAGATGACACAGGTGACACACACTTTGTAACATAATACTGGTGGAGGCAATGCAGCGACGCTCTGAAGTAACTGCTCCGTTAACAGGCGTGAAGGGGAATGTTTTAGAAGAAAGGAAATGCATACAACACATTCCTTAAACCTCGAGAATGTTCACACTTAATGCAAGTAGAACTTATGTTTCACAATAAACCCCATTAACCCCACAAACATAATAAACCGCAAATGTAATAAAAAATGTGCAGCGTTTAACGTAATAATCTTACATATGTAATAACTTTCCTACAAATGTCATAACAGTTATAACTCATTTCAGGATATTTTGTAAATGTAAATATTTGCATAATTTAATGTTATGTTTTGCACTAAAACAAGGACAAAAATATGAAGTTGGCAATATTTATAGACATAATGGAATATTTTTTTTTTTCACATCAAACCAAGAAGAAAATATAGTCATTTTGGGGGGAAATTATTCTGTTATTATTTTACTGTAGATCATATTGGTCTGTAAGTGGAACTAAAATGAGTTCAACAGCCTTGACTGTGGATTTTTTTACACTTTACAAATTCATCCCACGGGCCGCATTTGGTCCCTGGGCCTCATGTTTGAGACCCCTGACGTAAAGGTCGTATATATACAAACGGGTTATTCAGACTGAAGTCACATGGCAAAATATCAGACAGTATCAGATTTAGGATTACTTATGAAAGTGACCTGAGTCAGATTTGAAAAAATAATCGGATTAGTGCTGCTCAAACTGTCTTTAACAGGTCGGATACAAGTAAAAACAAAAAAAAAAAGGGATTTGAGCTACATTTGTTTTATAACATAACATATACATATATATAACATCTTAACACTGTCTGAACTGAAGACACAGATATTTAAGATTTTGCCTTTATATTTTGTGCATTAAATGATAGAAATGAAGACATGGCTGGTGTCAGTGTTCTGCAGCCAGTACATTATAATCATACATAATCTACTGTGAAATCAGGGTCAGACTTGTAGATTTATTGCTGTTTGAAAAATGCTTGGCTCCCACTGACGTTTTCATCAAAAATGCGGAGGAGCATCCATTCTGCTGTAAACGGACTCAAACCGATCGCCTCTGATGCTGATGGAGTAGAAAACAAACTGCTAAACCCCACTCATGTCCGTTCAACACCTGCAGATCTTTCATTTAGAGGTGTTTCATTTCTAATTGCTTTATATAATGAATATTGGACCCACATGCAAAACAAGACGGAACTCATTATAGCTGATTATATTGCACCTGCCACATGTGTGTTATAACACAGCAGACCGGCACGAGAAATGTAATTTCCTCCTCCATCAGCAAGATGTTTGAGCCCAGAGGAAAAATCTTACTTTTCTCCCTACTAAACAAAACTACTACTGAAATGCTGCTATATGTAAAATAAAAAAAACCCCTGAACATTCACTGTGAACTTGTTTAAAATCGCACAGTTGATCCTTCGAAGTCCATTGAAAGGAAAGTTAATTAATATTAAAAAAGTGCTGCTTCACCTGGATCTGTGCTGTGTTTTCAATCCTATTTTCCTTTTTATTTTCATATACATACATACAATAAAACATATTTCATATTTCATTGAGCTTTATGTTGATCATCTTTACCAATTTCGTCAGAGATAACATCCATAATTTACTTTTTCTGCCAGTGATACTAGTATAGTTTGATAGATAAACTTGTTAGCTTTTGATTGACACCCAACTTGGCCAATCTTAGGTGTCCCAGGTGTGATTGATAGGAAGAATAGCCAACCAAGTGTCAGAGACAGGTAAATGGTCATGCCCAGTTCAAATAGCTGCTGTTCCAAGAAATTAAATATTTAGAATCTGAAATGACAGGTGGAAAAAAAAAAATTGTGTTATTACAGAATAGTTTGAAAATTTTGTGTTATAAAACAATAGTTTTTGCCTTATAATGCAAAATTAGTGTTATAACACAAAAGTATTGGGTTATAGTGCAATAGTTTTTGCGTTATAATAATAACAACAACATAAATAACCTTGTTGGCTGCATGAAACATAAGAAGAAATTAAAAGTTTCATCAATGCAGAGTCCTTGGTAGCTGCTGATAGTGAGTTACATAAGAGCAGCCCAAAAGAACTTCAACTTCTTTTCAAAATAAAACTAAAAACAAAACATGATTGTGTCTAAATCTGATTATAATTGCAACATTCCCCATTTCTTTCCATCTGTTATTACAGCTTCTATAACTCTAATCTCTGAACTCCATACCCTTCATTGGACTCACTCTGTCTTTTCCTCTTTACAGCTTTGATTTTAGCTCCAGAGCAGATGGAGCTCTCACCCTGGTTGAGCCCGGTCCTGGTTCTTCCTGTGCTGCAAATCCTGTCCTGTTTGGGTCTCACCGAGGCTCTGGCCGACCGACAGACACACAGACGAAACCAGGACTTGGCCAACAGTCTGCTCCGCAGCGCCAGCCGGCAGACACATGACCCCTCCCAGGTAACACGCAGGCTCTTTTGTCTCACATTAGAGTCACAAAATGTTTCAACTACAGACATGAGATGAATTTGTGTCAAAATCATTTTAGTTCAGGTTCCACATACAGACCAATATAATATAAAGTGGACCAGTCAGACCAGTAAAATAGTATTTTAACGTATAAATAATGAAAGCTGGACATTTTTCTCTTTGTTTTAATGTAAAAACGTTAAATTACATGAAATATTTGCCTTTGCAAACTATTCGTTTTCCCAAAAATGTGAATTACCTGAACAAATATGAACAACCTGAAATATCTTAATTTTACCAATATTTTGCCTCTTACTAAATGTTTTGTGTATGTGTTGATCCACTGTGATCTGTAAGTTGTGATCCATGTGTAATTGATAAACTGAGGCAGAATATTAGTAAAAGTGCACTTATTTTTCTTATGAAATTTCAGGTTGTTCATGTTATTCGTGTTTTTAAAGAAACTGTAGATGTCAACATTTTCATAAAGGATTTAACATTTTTCGCTGTTATTATTTTACTGATCTGGCCCACTTGAGATCATATTGGACTGAATGTGGCCTAAAATGATTTTGACAGCACTGGATTATAGCATGAGATTTTTTTCCACTGCAGGTGAAAATGAATAGTTTGGGTCAAAGGTGTTCAACAACCAATCCAACGAAAATAATTGCTCTCAGTTTGGAGTTTCTATTTTTCTGTTCATTGATCTTTTTTCTTTTATTTATTGAACTCAATCACTGTGTTGCATGTTCATCCATAACAGATGGATCAATATATTCTTTTTTGATCAGGCTCCTTTCACCCAGTCTGGACCAGCGTTGTCCCACCCTCTCACTTCCTGGTACAGTGAACTCAGCGTCGCTCTGTCCACGCTGCGCAAAGTGACAAACAACCCCGGAGCCGCCTCTGATTGGCTGCTCTCCGTCAGCTCGGGCCTGTCGTCCAGCCAGCGCCTGCCCTCCTCCCTCACCCTCATTGTGACCCATGTCCTCATCACTGGGCGGGAAGACGTCTGCCACCTGGCTCTGAGCGTCATCCAGACCATCGCTGCCGCCGACCCCTGCCAGGTAGATAATCCACAGAGATCACTGAGGTCCAGGGCTGTCGAATCACCACTTAAAATCAATTAATATCTGAACAGAACCAAAATATACACACACACAATCTGTCCTTTGTTAATTTATTTGCTCATAATAGTGTGATATTTGATCTGTCTTCATTTTTGCTAGTGTGTGATATTGTGTAATATGCCTTAAATGGGCCAACTGAAGTCCAGCCCCCAAAGAAAGAAGGATTATTTTCACTGGAGGCAGAAAGTGTGCAGACATTATTCAAAGCAGAGTATTTTTTATTTTGTTGTAAAACTTGTTCAGAGTGGCTGTTTCACATTTGAAGCAGCTTCTTCTTCTTTTTTTTTTTTTTTTAAGCTTTATTGGTGATAAAATATCTCCAACATTACCATTCTTACAGATGATATCTATTAGAACCCTTTTCGTGTTTCATATTTTATACATGTAAAAGTAAGAAAACAATCCTATGAACTGGTTGCTTATAGTTTCAGTATTTATCATCACTTAATAATAATAATAATAATAATAATAAACTTTATTTGTATATATTATTTATTTATTTGTAAATTTTAATAGATTTCAATAAAAAATTTCAATTAAATTTCAGTAAAAGAAATAAGAAGTTTAAGATTTGAGACTTAAGAAGGGAATCAGTGTTACAATACCTCTAGGTTCTTTAAACATAGAAAAAAACCCACATACGTGTATAAAAAAAAAAGAATAAATACAAGGTTATTATATTCATGAGGACATTTTTGAGATATGATACAAAATCTGGGTGGCTAGTGGATGCAAACTTGATCCATTTGTCCCAAATATGATAAAATGTATCCCTATGAAATGTAATAAAGTAAGTGAGTTTGTCCATTTTGAATATTTGACAGATGATCCTGTACCAGTTTTCTAATGTTAATGGAGTTGGGTTTAACCACCTTCATGGAATAGGTTTCTTTCTGGCTGCTAAAAGCGCCTGTAGTAGTTTTGTATCCTCTCTCTGTTCTAGTACAGTGACATCGCCAAGATACAGATTTACAAAGTTATAGGGAAAAAGAACCTTAAAGACAAATATCAAGGCTCGTGGATACCATTCCATTACTGGTGCATCTTGGGGCATTCCCAGAACACATGATAGTGATTAACCTTCTTTGATCCACACTGTCTCCTACACTTAGGACCATTTCTGTATGTAAAAATATCTAACATGTTTCCAACAGTGCTCTCTGCATTCTAATGAGTTTGTAGACGACCACTGAAACTGGCAGATTTCTTCCCATTTTTCATGTAAAATTCTTATTCCCCCTTCTTTTTTCGACTTACCTTTGACATGGAGAGTATTATCATTTCTTGCAAGCATAAATTGAAGCAGCTTCATGACATTATTTGTGCGTTAGAGAACACTGGGAAGTTTATTTGTGCTTTTTAAGATGAATAATCTTGCTCAACACTCACAGTTTCCTCCAAAAACAAAGTCATTTGCTGTCATTAGTATTTTAAGATGCTTCTTAAAGAGCTTAAAAACAGCCTGAAATGGATTTACAGAGACATTGAATACTGTGTCAAACTACTCCTCATAACAGTGAATAATCTGGAATTAATGTTGAAACTATTAACGGTTGACATATAATAAAACACATTCTTTAACCAATGAGTATCTTTTAGTCCTGGTGCTGCTGATACTGACTTTTATGTTAAAAATCAGCAGCAGCAGTCATCTTCTAATCCTCCACTTGCCTTGAGCTGCCGGTTTCTCTGTTGTTACATAAAGAGAGCACTTAAAACTGACAGACTTCCCTCTGGTTCCTCCGGGACGGTCAAATAGAGTCACAAGCTGCATAAGATAATGTGAAGTATCACATGGTGTTATCAGCTCCTCATTACCAGGGCTCGTTAGACGCCTCACAGTATTCCCCTGCTGTTCTAATTGCTCCCAAAGTGCCACTTGGGCCGGTCGTTTGATGCGGTGCTAGAAGGTTATTGGCTTATTTGAATCCATTGGATTTCCCTCGCAGTACCTCATCACCTTACATCTGCACGGCAACACCTTGTGGGTTTACAGTCTGATCACACTGGACTTTAATATCACTTTTATAAAGACTCAAACTCAATCTACTGGAGTTTAACTGAAAACTATTCTAGTGATTGAAGGAGGTATTGAAAGCAAACCCCTCATTTCTTCTTCTTCACCCTTCCCCCATCATGCATCCTGCACAGCCATGCAGGTGAATGGGTTACCATGCCAACGCCTAAGGTGCAGGGCAGCCGCAAGTAGTTAATGTTAATTGCAGCATGTTACTGTGCAGAGCGGTTGCCCACATGTGTCCAAGGAGCGTGACTACTTTATATTTTTGACTTGAGCACTCAGGAATGATTAAACGTTAACCCCACACTGTCCTTCACTCCCATACTTTGTCCGTGAAGCATTAATTGAACATGCGATCGGAAATGAGCCAGGGATCAGTCACACATGGCCGTGAGTCCGTGAGAGGAGACGGAGGAAGGACAGAACCTGACCTGCAGAGGATCATCTGTTCATCTTCACCCTGTCACTGCTCATCCTGCACGGTGATTGGGACACGAGCACTGCAGCCAGCAGATGTTACCTCATAATCAAGCCATAATCAAGTTTATGTCTTAATATAGAATATTATAAGTATGGCTATGAGACAAGATATTATAAGATTGTATTCATCCCATCATGGGGATATTACACAGTTGACAACAGCAAACACAACAAAAGTGCAGGGAAGACAGTAAAGAAAATTGTGAATAAATGTAGATATTATTTACAATATATTTGCGCGTGGCTCTGACTATAATATTTTAGATGATTGTGATTGGTCATTGTAATTGTTTTTCTGTTCATTTGTATTAGTTAAATAATATGCACTGATTAAATGGAAGACAAAGAGTTATTGTTGAAGAGCACTGAAAGGTGGAAATTACATGGATTCATTAGGGATTTTTTAATTAGTATGTGAAAATCCACCATTCTTATTCTTATGCATTTGGGGTGTTAATGTAATATGTTTGACTTAATGACAGAAGATGCGAATAAAATGTGGTCGGTACAGTATAAGAAACTAAAGGTCCAGTGTGTAAGATTTGCTGGGATCTCAGAGGATCTAAGTGCAAAAGTGCAACATAATATTCATAACTGTGTTTTCATCAGTGGATAATCACATGAAGATATGAGTGGTGCAGTTTTTGTTGTAAAGGTTGCAGGTTGTATTGCTGAACTATGTTGTGCTGCCATGTTTTTACAACATGTCAAAACAAACATAGGGACATAAGATGGGACATGTCTGTTATCTGTTACTTTGCTATCTGCCATTAGACGTCACTAAATCATACAATGAACCTTTAAGCATCTCAAGATAGATGCAGTTAAACCACAGCAACAAACGAAGTGAATGAGATGATGTCTGATGTGCAATTAAATGTAATTTTTTGTATTAATAATCTTGTCTTTTACTCATCTGTGTTTAGATGTTTTAATTTTTTTTTTAAATATAAATTGCATGTTTATGATGTTGTGCTACCTTTTCGGGTTACAATGTATCATCTGTCCAGAAACTACAGATAAAAAGTAGCTATTAGTCTAACTCTGGCGCATTTACAGGAATTAATGTGCAACATCCCTGTTAAATAAGCCAATGAGAAAAAGAAAATATGACAGTTTTTTTCTTTAAAATTTGTCTAATTTCATCATGAAGGATTTATATGTAATGATTGTGGTGGGATTAATGTTTTCGCCAGGATTTGTTTGTTAGTTAGCAAGATAACTCAAAAAGTTATGAACGGATTTTTAATGAAATTTTCAGGAAATGTTCGCTCAGACACAAGGAACAGATGATTAAATTTTGGAGGTGATCCGGATCACTGTCTGGATCCAGGAATTTTTTTTCAAGGATTCTCTATTATTATTATTATTATTATTATCATTGACTTTGTTGTAGTACTAACAAATGTCCACCAGACGGCAGTGGAATTCCTGTTTTTTCATATAGTGTCTTTAAATTTGTGACCTGAACTTGTGCTGCTTGGCGGAGGTTTGCGCTCTCCGAGTGCTTTTCTAGTTTTTATTTGTTTTCTGTGTTAAATTGTTGAAGAAAACTTGAAGCTTAGACTAATAGCAGATGGAAACTTCACACTCTGACAGTGATAATGTGTTAATATTGTAAAGGTGTTAGCAGGAACACCAGTTCCATTATGAATTTAATTCTTTAAGGTAAAATATTGTGATTTTCCTGATAATCGTTCACAATTTATTGTGTTAAAAGAAGCACCCTATACTTATAATAGGTTGTGTTCGCATCAAACCTAAACTCTTTGTTAAAATTACATTCTTTTTTCTGTTGTCATCGTAATTGTTAAAGTATTTCTGTCATTTCTATACTCAGTGTTGGTTCCTTATTATTTAACATGTCAGGTAATGAGCATGTTATTTTGTTGTTAAAGCCAGTTTATATTCATGACAGTTCACAAAAGCAGAATAAAGATCATCCATCTGAAGTATCTGTGTTTGGCTGCAGGTCCCCTCCCTCGTCCCTGTCCTGTTGTTCAAGCTGGGGAAGGAACAGAATCCCGTCCTGGCTCATGCTGTGCTCAGCTGCCTGCCAAACCTTGGGACTCATAAGGTACCGAGCACCTCTGTCCTGCTCTGTTCAGATTCACTATGAATCAGTCAGGAAATTAAATATAACCCACTTCTCTGCATACACAGTTTCTGATTATAACCAATCCATTCGGCCTAAAAACGTGTTTGTTGTTGTGATTGAAGCATCGTTTACACAGTGGGTCACAACGTTTGGAACATCATATTCACAGTTTTATTGAAATGAAGCAGCTCTGAAATGAAAAAAAGTGTAACTGGTGCCAGAGGAAAAAATAATGTAAAAAAACAAAACAATAAACAGTATATGACAGCTGATAGCTTTTCTGCAGCAAGGGAAGTAAATTCAACTCTGAAAGCTAAAGCTATGAATTTCTGACTTTTGATTAATTTTACACCATCTGTATAAGAGTAGAAGTAGAGCTGTGTTCTGACTCATCCTTACAGCAGAACGTAGTATAATAGCATCATAACAAGGAAATGCAAATAACGGAGGAAGACGGTGTTTCCTTTAGAGAAAACTGAGGTTTATGCACAAAACTGATACCATTTAACTTCAACCAATAACACTGTGGTCTTTACCTTTACAGCTGTGTGTCCCCACAGTGCTGCAAACTCTGCATATGCTCGCCAGCGCCCCCAAGCTGAGAGCGGTGGCAATGCGTTTGATGACTGCTCTATGGAAGAAACAGGTGTGGCACCTTCCCTTCAACAGTAAAATTGTTGCACATGGCAAATCTGAATATGTCTTTTCAGTATATAGCCCCTCTGGTAGTTATGCTAGACAAAGTACTTTACTTTTATGATGTAACATTTCAGAATACTAGTCTAGAGAATTTATGATTTCTGCTATTATATTTTTTATTCACATTCTCAGAAGGTCAGAAGTTTACAGTCACAAGATCGCGGACAAACTTCCATAAATTGATGTTATGGCTTTAGGAACATCAGGCTGGCTAACCTGGAATCATTTGAGGCTCTTTCGCAACTGCAGAATTTCATGCATCATTATTGCATAGAAGTAGATACCTCCGTTTTATGTATAAAGATTTGATATGATTAGTTTTAATATAATTTTTATGTGTCTTTACTAAAGAGAAGTGCCGACAAAGAATTCCTTGCATGTGTTTATGTACTTGAATAAATCTGATTCTGATCTGGTTAGAAACCAGCAGTTTTTGCCTGTTATGTGAATATCTGAAGAAATCAACCAAGATCCTACAGAGAAATCAGCAGTCAGTTTTAAAGACAGTGGCCTAACTCAACTAACAGAGGGAATTTATATTGAAACCAAATGTCTGAAAGTGTGAAAAGCATTTAGCCAAGGTTTTACTTTTTTGTGCAAGGACCGTGTTTACCCGGAGCTGCAGCGTCTGCTGGGTCAGCAGGACAGCAGGGTGGTGGTGGGGAGGGACACCCAGTGGGAGCAGATCCTGGCCAGGGCCGCCAGCCTCCGTGACATCTGCCGAGAGAGGTCAGTCGGTCAGAGTTGATAATGGATTGACATATTACTGATATCTGGAGTGGTTTTTTTAACATAGTCAATGCTGACTATTGCAGAGAACCTTCATCAATATGTGTGTGTGTGTGTGTGTGTGTGTGTGTGTGTAGGCCTTACCAGCATGGAGGGGACATGTTAGCTGCCATTACACTCACTCTGAATCAGTGCAGCAAACCAGACCTGGCAACCCCTGCCGCTCTGGCCCTGCAGGGGCTGCAGGAGCTGTGTCGGGCCGAGGTCAACCACACACTCAGAAACTGGAACACCACACTCAATCATTTATATTCTCCACCATTCATCTCTCACAGAACCTTTCTCAAGATGTCGCTTAAAGCAGGAGGTTTAGTGAGTTATCTGGACAAGTTTTCACTGCACATATTGGAGTCAGAATCAGCGAAGGCCCAAATAAATCTCCAAAGCATCTGCTTCCTTCATAAACAGACATTTGTTAAGTTGTCTGCAGAGTTTACAGATTCCAGAGGCTACTTTTGCCACACAGACAAACACTAAAAAGCCATTCTTCTATAGAATGTAATTGGAAGACAGAGCCATAGAGGAAAAGTCATTGCAGACTGTGTTTATGAGACACAGTTTGTCACCACCATACAGTCATAATGAACAAAAAAAAAACCTGCAGTCAATTAAAATCCAGGTTTCTGATAAGAGCCAAAGATGTAGTCAATGCAAACAATTAAAGATGGGCCCAGATGTGCAGGCTGCAGGGGACAAAAACAACTTAACTTTTAAGAATACAGTTTTAGAAGCAATTACTGGTGCTGTGAGTCAGCTGTTTGACATTTTCACAGCTTTGCAGTACTGTCATTTACTATTGCTTTTAAGGGGATATTTCCACCAAATGTATCCTGTATGTTTTAGACATCAAGCAGACACAGTGGTGGCGTTCAGTTCTTTCAGTCAGGTTCATTGAGGGTCCAAATTCAGACCCATCCAGCTGCTGTTATATACAGTTTGCCTTAAAGCTCTGGTGGGAAATGGGTTTCTAATTCATTATTTTGTCAGGACACTATTATTTATGCCGTGACACATAAAGGACATATAGAATGTCTGATGTTCTGCACAAAGTGTATATAGCATTTATTTTGTAGCTGGTTGGGCTTTTCAATAGAGAAACACATTTACAGTATAAACAACAATTAAATAAAAACAATATAAACAAATAATATAAAAGCCCATTCAGGTGGTACCACTTACACTGACACACATTCACATACTCAAAGAAAAGGGGAAAAAAGGAACTGAGAAACGGGATAACAGTGTTACATCAAATATAAACAAAGTGGAAATGTATAAATATAATAAGAATTATCATATAATCTACAACATTAACAGATTAAACAGGAGCAGGTCAAATTAACCTTTATCCTAAATTATGACCAGTTATCAAACAAAGTCAATTTGATTTAAAAAATAAAGCAGCTTTCCAGTCAGGACAGTAATCTGTTACGTCATGAGTCTGATTTAGATGACCCAGTATTGGAGTTTTCTCTTGTAAACGCAGCTGCAGATGCTGATGGAGCGTGTGTTTCAGGTGGTGGATATCGTGTCGACATGGAGGAGTCTGGGACCTGAGCTGAGCTGCGACTCTCGTCCTCTGATGGTCAAAGCCACGGCGGAGCTTCTGGCTCTGGTTCCTCAGCTCACAGTGAAGTCAGAGGCGTATGAGGTACTTCATCTACTTCACCACTTCTACCGGATCAGCTTTTATGTGTCCGTTTGTCCTTGTCAGAATGCAGTTTATGGATTAAAACACTCTTCTGATAATTATGGTTAAAAATGACTTGAAGCCAAACTCGAAAACAAAGAATAAAAAGTATTTTTTTGTGTGTTTTTTTTCCATAGAAACTCAAAGAAGAGGTGCTGAGCTTTCTTTGGAATTATGCTGTGAGCAAGGTCTGTGTGCTGCAGAAATCTGCTTTGTGTATTAATACTAATGTATTATTAATTGGATAAATATTTTAATAGGTTTGGTGGATTAGAAAATTAGTGATGCTTCAAAATGAACTTTTGTTCTACAACTTTGAGAACAATGAAATGGCAAAGACACTCAACAAATAAATAAAATAAATAAATTTGTATAATTATTCTAGAAAGTTTTATTTTATTGTATTTTATATTATATTTTATTTTAATTTCTCACCTCTTAATCATGCACCTTTCAATCTCTTTTTGCACCCTTACTGTGTGTCTGTAACTGTGAATTTCTCCACTGTGAGATAATTAAAGTATCTTATCTTATCTTAAAAACTCACTAACATAGAATTGATTTTATGTGAAAATTGCATCCATTAATTGTCAGTGATGTGTAAAATGTCACTCATAATACACTTCACTGTATATTTAGATTTTCCAACCCTCGTTCAGCTAATTTTTATTTTATTGTTGAGCTTTCCAATTACATTATGAAAGTATCCTTACATCTATAAAATATACTTAAAAAATGTGAATAATATGAACAAGAAAAATAAGTGCCATTTTTTAGAAATATTCTGCCTCCAATTTATCATTTATACACGTGTTAATATTCATGTATGTGAATTTGAAATATGCTTTATTATTCCTTACAGACTAAATAAAACATATGCACATTTGTGTCTTTAACTACCTGTGAAGGCTAAGAACTAAAACAGTAATCGGAGAAGAGCTTTGTGAACTTACTACATATTTACCTATTGATTTTTCACACAAAAAATATAAATTTTTCAATCCATATGACCTGGTTGGGATGAAATGACATGATGTGAAAAGACTAATGCAATATAAAATGTTCATTTATTACATCTTATTGTACTGTAGATAAAAACATCTGTGCAATAATAGTTTCTGCTAAAAAACAAAATAAAGGTGACTCATTACACACTTAAAATTCCTGATTAAACCGTGCTGTGATCTAACAGCTGAGTCATCTGTGTGTGTTCAAGCGTCTTGTTTGTGTGTGTTTGTGTGTTGTAACAGGATCCAGAGGTGGCCAGCTGTGGCTACAGGGCTTTGGCAGACTTTCCTGAATCCGTCCACACAGTCACTCTGCTTCCTGAGGCTGTAAGAGTCCTGATTCACCCCACACTTTTATTCTGCGTTCAACTGTGTTTAACATAAATGTTGCATCAGCCACTTTTCCCTCGAACACTATTATATAAATTCTTAACTTGTGTAATGTAGAATTATCATATTATTAAGTTCTATTACATTATGGTATCTTTTGGTAAAATCTGCAATGAGATGAAACTTTTTTTCCAAGGTTTACCTGGACAAGCTAACTAGTGTAGTAAGTAAGTAAGTAAGTAAGTAATGTAGTAACTGTAAGTGTATTGGCGCTTTTCCACTCCATGGTACCAGCTTTACTCGACTCTACACGGCTCTTTCGCTTTTCCGTTACGAAAAAGGACCTGGAATCTGGGACCTGATACTAGTTTTTTAGTACCGCCTCAGTCGGTGTTCCAAAATGTCAGGACCGACACCAAAACGTGACGTCACGACACTGCAGACACTGATTGGTCAGACAGTTTTCTCTGTGACCCGCCCATTTACAAAAATCTGATGCAGAAGTAGACAGTGAATAGCGAAACATGAATCCACATGATGACAGAACAAAACAACACCATAGACGGTCATGTAGATTCAGTCTTTAGTGGCAGACGTTAAAATCCAGACGCAACAAGCGAGTTTTCGGCAACTCAGACGACATGGAAGTAACGCGCCGTAGACTACTAACGAGTCGAGCTGAGATGAGCTGGTCCCATATAATAAGTGGAAAAGCACCACAGGAATATACCGTATTGGCCCAAATATAAGACAGCGTTTTTTGCATTGAAATAAGACTGAAAAAGTGGGGGTCGTCTTATATTCGGGGTCTAGACGTTATACCCATTCACAACACTAGATGGCGCCAGATCTCAGCTACTCTCAAGTTTAAACCAGTTTGCATTATTTTATTGCAATGTTTTTCCTTATTCAGATTTGTTTCAAGACTACAGTTACAGTTAGAGTTCACTTTGATGGTTAATGCAGTTATTGCAATTTTGTTGTTTTATCTCAGTAGATTGGTTTATTTACATTTCAAAAACCAGAAGCCATTCATTTACAAATGTAGTTGCACTTTAGTTTGCATATTTTAATGTTCAGATATCAAGATGTGATAGACAGTTTTTGCATGATTTGAATGAGGCAAAATAACATGCTTTTTCTCTCAAATATATTGTTATGATCATTTGTTTCAGATGTACTGTAATTAATTATTTTCTGTATAAAAATTAAATTTGGTGTTCAAAAAGTCTTTTTGCAAAATTGAGTCTTGAAAAAGAGGGGGTCGTCTTATAATCAGAGTCGTCTTATATTCAGGCCAATACGGTACTGAGTAGAGTAGAGCCGGTACCATGTAGTGGAAAAGCATCATTAGTGTATGTGTCCCTGTGTTTGTGCAGGCCAGACCAGTGGTGAAGCTCCATGAACCTGAAGATGAAGATGAGAAGGAGAAACAGGAAGAGGAAGAGGAGGACCTCTCTGTCCCTGGTTCATCTTATGTGAAGCTGATGGCTCTCACTCACACATCTGTTTTACCAGGTGAATTACACCGTCATACAAACATCTGGATAGTTCAGGAGTTCACAGTAAAAACCAGTGCATTTCTGTTTCTGTATAGTTTTACGTCTTTAGGTAAATATTGCATTTTTGACTCATCTTTCTATGTTGCAGCTTTAGGCCCTGTCTATACAAAGGCGGTTTTAGTTGTATCCACACAGGTTGTGTATCAGATAGGCCTTTCATCCACAGAAAAACCTTTTTAGTCACTGAAACCGCAACTTTTTCAAACCAGGTCCCAGAGTGGAAAATTTGAAAACACGCTCCTTCATCTATACGACCAAACTTTTATAAAATGATGATGTCATTGCCTCGCCACTCTAACCTTTCACCCCAGAAGCAACATGCCACTTCACAACCACACCAATGGTGGACTACAGAGTCATGCTCGTGCTACAACAGCTATTGAGCCAATTAGAAATACTGAATCCAAATCTTCGCCTCGTCTTTCACTACAATGAGCAACAAACAACCATAGCAACAATATTCACTACATGCTCTTGGATCTGCTGCGGAGACCAGCACCCATAAGGAAATATTGGTTCAGACCTGTTAGAACCAAGCAAGCCTTATGTGCATGCTCCACATCTTCTCTGAAAGGAGCATGTATTTTAGAACATTAGACCAACATAAGTCTGATCCAGACACCTGTCCACATCCACATGATTCCTTTGAACATCATTCATTACATTAGTACCATTATTTCATGGTACCTAACAAAGCAGGTCCATGGACCTCACAGACCCTGTAGACCACATTGGACCTGAATGTGTTGTCAGTGTAACTGTTGCTGTTACTGTATTCTAATGTATGTGGAAATTACCAAAAATAGTCACTTGCCTGGTAAGATGTGATTAATGCATCATGTTTACAGTACAAAAATACAAGTGAAAAAAAAAAAAGATGGGATAGCGTTGAATAAGCTGCAGTATTCCACAGATATTGTATGAATCTCTGCGTTGTCTATTTCTTTTTTTTTTTTTTTTTTTTTTACCTTTTTCAGCTTTTCAAGTTTTCCTGACATCTCTGGTAAAGCAGGAGATGAGCCAGATGCCACGAGGAGTTTATTTCTCTGCTTTGAGACAGGGCGGTCTGCGTTCAGACCAGGGGAAAACAGTCGCTGGAATCCCTGCTTTCATGTTGAAGACCTATGAGAAGAACAAGCAGCCTGGACTGAAGCCTGGACTAGCAGGTGTGGTTTGGATTGTTTTGTGTTACTGGTACTGTGTCAAACCAAAAATACAGGGGTTGTTGTATGAGCAATTTGTTGACCAGAACCACTTATATACATGTTAAAATGAAGCCCTGTAACTGATTTAGGTCACAGTTTACACATGACAGCCGCAACATTTTCACCCATAAACACCCATTGTTACATTTATGGCATTTCCAATACATTTTTTTCTCTATTTAACCTTTCTTAATTCATTTATCATAATTTATGGTAACATAATCTTCTGTATTTTATTTTATTTTTTGTGTAAATCATTTATTTTCCTTTATTTAATTTAGAGGCTCATGAAAACTCAGTAAATTCAAAGGCTTTTATTAAAAAAAAAAATAGAGAAAACTGATGAAAAAGTGACTGTATTTATTATTATTATTATTATTATTAATTACCTTTATTTAACCAGGAAAAACCTCATTGAAATTAAAAGCGCCTTTTCCAAGAGGATTCTGCCCAAGACAAGCAGCAGTACATTAAATAGTTACAGACATAAAACTTTCATATATAAAAAAACAAAAACTAATTTTCAATACATAAAACACAAAATCAAGTCAAATCTTCCAAAGTCAATGTTGCTAAAAGTGTCCACAAGATTAAGATAAAGTGCGTCACACAAAACATCTGCAGCCAGATGTCTGTGTGTCAACATCTTTTTGAAGGAATCCAACAAAACCCAATCTTTAAGTTTTAGGTTTTTTTGTAGTTTAGTTTGAACTTTGGGAACAGACCAAAAAAACAAACAAACAAAAAACAGAGAAAAGTCAAATCTATCATGAACTGAACATAAAACCCAGTGTTTCCACCCACTGTCATTTATCAAACTCCATGGGTTTTACTGGTGAGTCAATGTTGTAGAAGATGATGGTGTTTCCATGGTAACTACAGAGCCTCTCAACATCTAAATGGGTCATATCTGATGACCTTGAAAAGATGAAAAACTGTATTTTACACCAATTATTTAACGGATCAACAGGTATTAAATAGTTTAGTGGCTGTTTGAGTTAAACATATGATTCATTGGACTTGAATGGTACAAAGAGCATGTTTTTAATTTAATACCTTTCAAACTTTTGCGTACATTTGTGTTTCAGCGGGTCTTCTGCTCTCTTATGAGCTGCCGGTGCAGACCGACCGCAACGGCAAACCCATCGACCGTTTCCTGGTCAGCCGCAGCCGCAGCTACCAGCAGACCATGACAGCCCTCATCCACGAAGTACGTCTGACCCCGTCCGTCTGTCCTCTCGCTCCTTTCACTCCTCTTTGATCCTCACACTCAGACTAAATGACCTGTGCGTGTTGTGTCCCCTGGTGAGCAGGTGAACATTCAGCCGTCCGAGTGGCACCGTGCCCTCCTCTTACCCCAGGCCTGGAGGGGCTTCATGAGCCGGGCCTTCCACGCCGTCCTACAGGTTTGTGTGTTTTTACCGGCAAATGAACAGACATGTTTTTAGACAAATTAATTCAAAGTGATGGTCTTGAGTGATAGAGCTGTGTTGAGTGTGCTGTTAAGTAGAGTACTTCTAAAACCTAAATTCAAATGAGGGAAAAAAGCATCAATTATGCAGCTGCATTTGCTTGGAATAAACTGAAATATTTCCTGAAACTTAGGAGAGAGATGTACATTAACTTTACTGATCCCCAGGGGGAAATTCACTCTTTCACATTTTGCCTGACTCATATTCATATTATATTCATATGGTTTCTGATTAATATTTGTTAAATCTTATTAATATTCCATGACTCTGTAACTCATGTTGTAGTTTGTACATAATTGTGCTACTGCCGCCTGGCTTGGCTTGTAAAAGATTAATCTTACTAACAGTCTTTTCACCTTTTAAATCAAGGTTAAATATTATGCATCAGGTCTATTTGAACATCACAATGCCTCAGTAAGGAAGACTTCATTACAGATTATTAAAACCTCGGTAAATATTTGTGGATCAGTGGTAAACATGTTGAAATGCCAGTAAATGATTGCTTCAGTTGTTGGCGTGTTAAGAATCTAAAACATTTCCTTGTCTAGCTGTTTTTCCAAACATGATTTGAGAGTTCATACAATGAATATTACAAGGAAATATCGATATTTTTGTTGAATTTGTAGATTTTTAGGCGGTTTTATAAACATAAATAATTGTGGCAGTGTAAATCTGGTAATTAACTGTCATCAGCTTAGATCAAGATTTTAACCAATGTTATTATTTTTCAACAGATTTAAATGAATACACATAAATAAATTTAGATATTTGTATATTTTTTATGCAGCAAAGATTTTATAGACTAAAACCTCCATATACTATAGAGCAAGTGATCCTACCATCAGAAATATTGACCAATAAAATGAGTTTGAGTCTAGAGATGACCTTGGTACCATAAAAATATATTTAGTTTTTTTATTAATTGACCAAAGCAAAAAACTAGGTAAGCAAAATAAAAAAATGTTTTTAATTTGGAACAATAATTGCCTTTCAGTGTAAGAGTTTGGACTGACAGCCATATAACTAGTTTCTAAATGAGGAGCTTATTAGTAACTGGAGCTGTGTGTGTGTGTGAACTCCAGGGCTTTGTTTCACCTTGGTTGTGTTGTCCATTGTGCGTCTGTGTTCAGGGTCGTCGTGCTGATTTGGAAATGCAGCAGAAACAAGGCAAAGAGAGTCCAGAGGAGCTGCAGTACAAGCAGCATTGTGCCTGGCTGTGGTGAGAATAATTTATGCACATGTGGGACTGTAGATTAACACAAATATGCACTATAATGTCCTCCAAATGATTAAATAAACGTTTTCTGATCACTCTCATGGCCAATGTGGAACAACAGTAATACAGCCACAGAGTGGTTCTTGGCTACAGACCTCCAGAACAGTGTATAAGAATAGGCATCTGCATCCAAGCCTTACATCACCAAGTGCAATGCAAAGCGTTGGATACAGTCCTGTAAAGCTGCTCCTACTGGATTCTACAGCAGTGGAGACTATGCTTTGGCGTGATGAAGCCCACCTCTATGTAGTAATCAGTCTGGGTTTGGCTGTTCTTGCCTTTACTGCATTATACCGAGTGTAAAGTTTGATGAAGGGGGGACGTTTTTATCATCTGGAGAGTAATCCATCAGTCAGTGATGAAAAGAGATGGTGTTTTCTGTTGTTTCTTCTTCTCTCTCAGGGCCAGAGATCAGCTGACAGATGTCATCAAAGCTGCTACTAAGTGAGTCCCTCTGCTGTTGTTATCATTATTCAACCCTTTAAACCCCTAATGTGTCTGTGATGGACATTCTGAGTGTATGATTTATTTAAAATATTCCTAAAAACTCAACCATTTGCTCAGTAAGAAAATTTCCAACAGGAGCTGAGAGAATAGACCTTGCACTTTCCACAGACATCTGAGCATGCTCAGTGCACCCCACACCATCTGTGCAATAGGACAAAACAGCACTGAGATCAACTCGCTATAAAAGAGATGGATTGGGTTTTATATATATGTATATACACACACCTTTTTCGTGTGTTTTTACTGAGTTTTGACCATTTCACTGCTTTTTGGAGTTAAACCAGGTGCCAGAAAATAAGCGGACTGATTTAGGGGAAAAAAAGAGAAAAACAACAACTACTTGGCCAAAATTCAAATACTCTATGTTCTATGTGGTGCAGTTCAGGTAAAACATTCCAAATTCCCTTTAATGATTTATATTCTGGATGCCTTATTTATTGAAATCCTGCAAAAAAAAAAAAAAAATCCAATTCCTCTCTGTCATATTCCGTTATTCCACCTTGTTTTGACCCTAAAACACACAGTGAAACAAAAGGACTGAATAAAAGGAACAGCAGCAGCTTTTATCACACTACAGACTCAGATTCCCAGTAGCCTGTTTCATTGACCAAATATCTCAGGGATTAAAGGGTTTAAGTTTATTTTACACATCGGCATCACTGTTGATACTTTTTAACCCTATGTTCACACTGCTCATGTTACGTGCCACTTCTAACTCATGTATGTGCTGTGTGGTGTTTAGGGATAGTCCTGTTGTTCAAGGAAACTCCATCCTCGCTCTTAGCGGCCTGGCTGCTGTCCTCGCCAAATATGAGAGCAACCTGCCCTCAGATAACGACGGCAGCCTCGGGGTAGGCTACTCAGACTTTGCATCTAGATCCTTCATTCACATGTGTTTCAGGAAACCTAAAAGCTGGTACTTGTGTCTGCAGGCTGGACCAGAGTTCATCCCCACAGCCAGCTGGTTGGCCATGGTGCTGGACACTCTGCTCAGCATCATCAGCAGCAGCTACAGGGCTAAAGGACAGGTCTTCCCCTGGTTCCTACATGTATGCATCATCTCTAAACCTCTTTTTGTTTGTTGTATAACATACCATATCTTTGCATGACAAAAAAATAAGCCCATCATTATTACCTGATTGTTTTTGGTTCGGTTTGTTTGTTTGCTCATTTGATTTTTAACACTCTAGCAGCAGAACTATTGGTTAAATAAATACCAAATTAGGTTTATTATATTAGGAAATATGAAAAAATTTGATAAATGTAGTTAAAACTGGGGGAGAATGTTATATTGTTGGCATTCATCCAGAATAGATCTAATTATATTTGGGCCAAAATAAGTAAAGTTAAATTTTTTAAGAATTCTTAAAATCTTATTTCTCCTGTTTACTTATAATGTGTGAAATTTCACACCTATAGCAGCAAAAATATTGGTTGAATTCATACCAAATTGGATTTATAGATTGCCAGTGACCCAGAATAGATGTGATTACATTTTTGGAATTGTAAATCAAAGTTAAATTTATTTTTTTTTGTAATTAAAAAACAAAAAAAATCCATTTACTTATAATGGGCAAAATTTCAAATGTCTATAAAAACACATATTTTGTTTCAATTTACTTAAAACTTGGCAAGTATATAGAGGCAATTTATATACTGACATCACTACACACAGACATGATGACATCAGCGGAATCGATGCCAAAATGAGCTACAATATGTGTGTGGTGTGGAGTTTATTGTACCTGGCACCACTTATTTATTATAGTTTTACAAACTAGAATCATGCTTTTATTTTGGAGCTGCACTGTCTGCTGCCTATTTGAACATGTTCTATCCCCAATGGAGTTACTGTTATTAATGTGGCTTGTAATGAGCCTCAACCTCCTGTAGGTGTCACTGTGTCCCACTTGTTGCCATAAAGGGAATCATTACCAGTATGGCACATACACCAACAGTCAAGTTTAACTGACAGTTGGTGTACACACTGATTTCCAGTGTATATATATATATATATATATATATATATATTACTTTTGCAAATATGCATTAACTTCAACTTTCTCTTTTAATGTGTTTCTGTTTTCATTTCAATCCCACTGTAATGAAACTACAAATGAAACCACTTTGGAACAAATAGGCACTAATGCAAGCGCTGCAGCCCAGTCGATCCTCTAGCTGAGTACACCCTACTGTATTGTGATGTCAGCTAATGTGCTGGCATCTCATATTAAAAAAATACTTGTATGACTAATAAGGTAAAATTGTTTCTGTTAATGGAGCAAAGGAAAACATACTCTCATCTACTTACCATATCGCTAAGCAATGTGGTAAGTACTCAGTTGAACCTTGGTGAAAATAATGAACATCTCCGTCACGCCTTGTGCAAAAAAATGTTCACAATAGAATCTGTGGGTATAAATGTGTTAGTGTAGATTCACGAGAGGTGAGAAAAATGTAAAGTGGATGCAACAATCACCTTATATAATACTGTATTTACACTGGAAGCCTCACCAAAATGATTATTCTTCATATATTTTGTACTTTTATTTTAGTTTTTTACATAAAATAGGCATTAGATGACATTCATAAAGCTCCTTTGACTCTACCTCCTCAGCGTTCCTACTCGGGGGAGAACACAGCCAGTGCCATTGCTCGTTCCTGTGCCAGCCTGGCGTTGTCCCTGTTGGTCCCGGTTCTCGTGGTGTGGCAGAGGGACGGCGTGGCTCAGGTCCTGGCAGCGCTACAGGCCGGTCTGCCGGGCTCGCCCACCGCCGACGACACCCAGGCTGTCCAGTTCCACTCCGGCCTCGCACTGGGCATGGTGCTGTCCAGCCTCCACCACCAGCGCCTCGGGTACATCCAGACGCAGCCAGTCAATCACCGTTGAGCTGATAGAACCTCATTAACCCCCGTGTCTCTTTATGTAATCCAGTGACGTGTCTGTGCAGAAGGACATGGATTCACTCGTCACTGCTCTGAACGCCTTGGAAAGTTGCTCCTTCAACCCCAACCTGGAATACAAGTCAGTCCTGTACCTCTAAACATCTACCTATAGTAGTAAAGTGGGAGGTCAGATCCACACAGATTACACACACACACATGCAGGTTTATGCTTTTTGCCATTTAATCTTCACCTCCATCTTCTTCTGTGTTTTCCCTCAGTACTGGTTGTATGTTGGGCCTTGGTTTGGTGCTGACTGCACTCTGCAGCAGTGGACAGATGGACCAACGTGTCCATGTCACTGTTATTCTGGACAAACTACTAGCACAGCTGCAGGAGAGCAGCGGGCAGGGCCGGATGATTCAGGAGGTACAGTACATGTCAACCTCAAGATGACATTCATTCCAAACAGTCTTTTTTTTTTTTTTTAATTCTTTTTTTATTGAAAGAAGTTAGGTTTTTACAAAAATATTAAAGACAGATACACATAAGCTGTATACTTCTAGAGAGTGGGTGTAGAAAACAACAAAAACATTTACAGCAGTTCATTATTGCCTTAGTATACAGGATTTAAGAGTAAAGAATCTACATATAAAGAGAAAAATAAAAACACAAAAAACACATTTCCTTCAGTTAGAGGATTGTGAGTCCATATTCTTGCAGTCATCCCAGCAAAATCAGGTCCCAAAGGCCTCACATATCTTACCCAACCCTTCCATTGTTGCACAGAAAAATCCATCTTTAAATTTACAGTGAAGGTTATTCTTTCCATCCCATAAATTCCCATGGTTATGTCTATCCAATTATTTATGTTGGTTCTTATTGTGTCATCCATCATTTTGTCTGACAATCATTTTTTTAAATGAACTAAACTAGAAACAATATGAAGATAATCTAGTAATAACTGAATAATAATAAGAAGAACACAAAGTATAGAATAGAATAGAATGAGCTTTATTGATATTAAACCGGTTTATACAACAAAATTGCAGGTGGTCTCTGCTTGCAACATTGCACTTACAATTAAATAAGAACACAAAACTACAAATATATATTAAAACATGAAATTGTGTGCAAGAGAAATATGTGCAAATTAGTGCTTTACTGTATGAAAGGGTCACATTTTAAAATATAAAAGTAGCATAAAAATTGATATAACAATATAAACATACAGCCAGACCTGAGGCACATGTTCTGTGAGTGGTTATTGTACATTTCAGTGAAGTACAGTGTGTTTACTGTCCGTTCGACCCAGTGGAAGAAGCTGTTTAAGTCTGGTGGTGTTGGATGTAACTGACCTGACGCCCTGAGGGCAGCACAAACAATTTTCAGTGAAAGTACAAACCGAGGATGATTTTCTTCAAACCTCCTGTGCAGGTGTTGGCATACTCGGTGTCATGCGTGGGAGTGTCGGCCTTCAGCGGAGGACTGATCGATGCGGCCAAAGCTGATGAGATCATGAACACCGTGCGAACACTGACGGAGGAGAGCCAGCAGGTCAGCAGCAGCGTGTTAAGTCAAGAGACAAAAATGTCAGGCAGGACCCACGTTCACATCTAAACTGAACAGTCAGTCCTTTAGAATGTGGGTCAGTGTTTGTGCTTGTGTGTCCAGACTCCAGGCTTCTCCCTGGCTTTAGGGTTGGTCGTCCATGGTTTGTCCAGCTGCGGCCACGGTAAAGCAGAGGACATCCACCCTCGTCTCCTGGCCGCTTGGATCAAGATCCTGTTGGCTGAGGTACATAAATATTCAGCTGATTGTGGTCAGTACTTTGGCTCCATCCAGCCAGCACAGGACAGTATTACTAATCAGAAGTACATATACAGTCATAGCTCCCAGAATGCACTGTTAAACTGACATCTTTCTTACACCTCAGGTTCTGTAGTCGTGGCAGTGGCACAGCTGGACGCTGCATAAATGTGACTTATTTGCCTTCAAAATTCCTTGAAACTTATAAAATACTTCAAATTGTTCTTGACCGTTCAGCAGAAACACATGAAAAAAAACATCATAGAAAACTAAAGCTGTGTTGCCGTTTCATGTTGGATAACCACAGCCTGATTTATTGTCAAATTCAAGTTTCTGTTTCCTACGTGTTCGAGTTCAAGTCTCAACTTCAAGGAGTTAAATTATAGATGTGTAATTGTAGGTGGTTGGTTCCAGACAAATGAGGATCTTGATGAAATAACCGCAGACTCTATGGTTCTTTCATCAAGAATCTCATTGGTCCCAAGCTTTTGTCTTTGCAAAATTCACATCTCTATTTGTCATATCTATGTTTGTCCAAAAACAATTCAATGCCACTGTCTATTGCAAGCACTCAGTTCTTACTTAGCATCATTATTTACCACTATAACAACACAGATTGATCACACACACACACTGATGATATCATGTTCTTATATATTAACTTATAAAATATCAAATTTAATGGCAAATAAAAGCTTATTCATTGCATGTCACAGTGAAATCATACAGGTTCGTAGGTACCTCAAGGCAAAAACAGTCACTCTTTAATGTTGCTTTTTGAAATTTTTTATCAGTTTTCTTTCCAGTGGATGGTCAGAAATACACCGCTTTCTGTTTCAGGGTTGTCCCACCATGCAGCGGCTGGCCGCCATCAACGGCCTGGTAGCTTTAGTTGGCTCTGAGAGTTACCTCATCCAGGTAAGACCACCTCTTGTTGAATGTTTTTATTCTGAGTCAAAGCAAAGGGTTCACATTTATGTTTCACACATTAAAGTGACACTTAGCACCTCAGAATGTACAAGAGTAGTAGATATTTTGAGTTTTGTAGGACAGGTACTGCACGCGCTCAGACGATTTCTTATCGAATTATTCATGAAGTGTAGCTATCACTATTCATTTCTTTATTGATCAAAGCTAAAAGGCAATGAATTCTGGGACACTTGCTTGTTAAATTCTGGCAAAAGTATGATGAGAGGATTAAGATCCACTGCTGTCACTCAGAACTTTGCACTGCCCACTTTATTTATAAAGACTTTACACCATAGACATTACTGTCACCTGTGTATTTGACACTGGACTCACTTTTGTGTGTGTGTGTGTGTGTGTGTGTGTTTGCGCGCCTTTGTACTTGACTGCTTTTTTAAAAAATACTTTTACTTGACTGTTTTACACTATATTTTTTTATTCTTGACTGTTTAATTGATGTGTGTATTCTACCTGAGCACTTTATAATTTACTTACTTTAATTCACTTTATAATGTAAAACCAAATTTCATTACACTATACTATAGTATTTTGCAATGACGATAAATCTTATTCTATTCTATTCTGTTCTATTCCATTCTATTCTATTCTATTCTATTCTATTCTATTCTTTTGATGTTAAAAAAAAATATTGCTTGGAAACAAATACCTTTCTAAAGCATTACATTGTTCTGCCAAAGTTGCGTGAAATGTTATATATCTGTCCTCTGCAGAACCCTGTGGCACACGCCAACTCTGACAAAACCCTGCGTGCTTCTGTCATTAATCGTTTTTTAACTCTTCATCTTCTGTAACAGCTGAAGAGTGAGCTGGAGCTTTCCTCACAGCAGCAGAGTCGGCTGAATGAGGTTATTCGGGCCATCACACAAGTACGTCGACATATTTTTTCATCTTATTTTTTCTTCTGTTACTATTTGACTTAAAAAAAAAAACTAATATTAAAAGCACTGAGCATATAGTTCTGTTTAAGCCTCAATGTCACTTAACACTTGTTTAGAATTCTGAGTTTTTAAGTCTAATTTGTGATCATGTGGCAGAAGACGATGGATCCTGTGCCCAGATAATTTGCATGACTGAACATATGATGGGATTGACTTGTTGCAGATCATAACTTTCTCAGGAGCCATTGGTTTGCAGTCCAACAGTGCCTGTTTGGTGGGTCATTTACACCTGGCCCATGTGTCCACCAGTCACAGTCACACGGCAGGTACAAACCTCCAGATCTGGTGTTCTTTTTACACGTGTTCACTTTACTTTTGCATGAATAATCAGTCCTTATGCATCTTTTCACACTGCTCAATGTGTAAATTCACTCAGAATTAAAATGTAGTGAAACAGCTGCTGTTGACTGTGATCACAACTGTAGTTCAGCTTCTCTTGAAACTTCACAGGTTCATTGTATTAAACCATAGAATTCCAGCACTGAACCAACTGACATCTGCATAACTACAACAGTAGCAAAGCTCTCAGAATAAATAGTTATGTATTTATTTCTTCTTTGAATTGAGTCTCTCTAAACATGTTGTTATCTGTCTACAATAGTTCAGGGTTTCCGCGGGTCGTTAAAAAGCATGAAAAGTCATTAAATGGATTTTGTGAAAATTCAGGCCTGAAATGGCATGAAAAAGCATGAAATTCCATGTTCAGAGGCATTAAAAAATATGTAAACTTGATTGAAGAAAAACATTGTTTTTCATGATTTATTTTGATTATATAAACATCTAAATCTAATTTTGATCCGAAGTAGCGTAATGGTTGATGGCCGGAACCTTTTAAGTTTTTATTTGCCTACATTGGGTTGAGTTTTCTTTTTTGTACCTTCATTAGTATAGAGAAATTATCCATAGGGAGTAAAGCAGATCATTTACAGAAGTGAAGAAAGAAAATTAAATGGTTAAACGCAAACTATATGAGAGGAAAATCAGATAAGAAAAAATCTTTTTTACATCGAAAACAAAACACCGAAAAGGAGCATAAGTAGACAAAACGGCAAATTATCAGACATTAAAAATGACTGACGTGGGGATGGATATGTTTATATTTCTATCTATTCATGTTTCCTTTATATTTCAACAGAAACCGTGTCTGTATGTGATCATGTGTAAATAAAGTTGTGTTCTGTGATCTCAGTTCCACAGGACTTCAGTTACCTGTCCGAGAGGAGCGTCATCAGATCCATCATCGACTTCATCACTGAGGCAGGAAAGAAAGGTCTGTAGGTTTAGTTTGTTTTTATTCTTTATTCAGGGGAGGACATCCTTCTACAGCAAGATACACACACACACACACACAGTATAAGAAACAACTAAAAGACAATAACACTTTGAATTGTAATAAATATGCAAATGTCCAAAACAAGGGACTTACTAAACAAAAACAGCTCATACATGATATATTATTGTTTGGTTTCGCCCTACTTAACATATTGAAAAACTAGTATAGACACATTAGTAAAATTACAAAAAAGAGAAATCAGTATAATTAATAAAGTAGGATTTTATGAAGCAACTAATAATTAATTTTTTTTAATGTAATACCTTAAGATTACTGGTTATTGTAATGTTAAAATATTAGAGGTGATTTATAAAGCAAAAAATATTATTGTTCCAAATACCATTCAAGAAGTCTTTAAATTAATAAAGAGTACCTATAATTTAAGAGGTCTTTTTATTTTTGAACGTGAGAACAAATGTGATGAATTTGTTGTTTACTTCTCTGACAAAGCTTAAAAAAATGTCTGAATTATAAGATCATTCAGGAATATTAAGTGGTAGATGTGCTTTTGTTGTTATTGATTCTTTTGTTATAATGCGAATCCTTGATGATGTACATGTTCAATTTAATGTAAGTGGTGTGTCTGATGAAAAGTGTAGGCAAAAAATAAGCTTTTCCTTTTAGTCTAATCCTTTTTTTTGGTTTATGTGTTTATTATGGTTGTTGTACTGTGTGCGGTGATTACTGTGCAAACCAAAAATAAACAATTCATTCATTCAATGTCTAAAAATAAATACTCTCCTCATATTGCGCATGAGAATTTTTGGTAACATTCTCTCTTCCTTTGGATCCAGGTCCAGAATTCTCCCATTCAGACCTGGTGAAGACAGCGTTAACATCACTGGCATCAGTTGGATCCAGTTTCCAGTACCCACCCATCAACTGGAGCGCCGTCCTGTCTCCGCTGATGAGGCTGAGCTTCGGTACGAGTTTTCACAAGCGTACGGTCTCACAATGACTGAGGTCTGTGAGTGTTTAAGCAGCGTTTCCTTGTGTGACAGGGGAGGACGTGCAGCATCAGTGTGTGGTGCTGGCAGCGAGTCAGGCTCAGTCTTCTCAGAGCGCCGCCCTCTTTCTAGGCTCATGGCTCTCACCTCCTCTTGTGCACAGTCTCAGTGTAAGTTCACATTTATTATCTCCCACATAAGTGCAGAGCTATATGTGTTTGTGTTGTTTCCGAAGCCGCGTCCGCCCTGAACTTTGCCCGGAAGATTTCTCTAAGGTTATTACTCCGATTTTCTTCAAACTTTGCATGATTGTACTTTGGGTCCATGCAGAGGGCGGAA